>CASHTH010001830.1:0-52254 GCA_030341885.1 Geodia barretti
GGACATGACGAGTAATCTCCAGGTTAAGCTTGGGTTCCGGCCAGGGTTCGGGCAGCAGCCAGACGCGGCTCCAGAGGCGGCCCTTGATCAGCAACCGCCGGAGCCAGTCGATTCCGTGGCGGATTACGCTCACGGTGCGCGCCGGACGGCTCCAAGGGTCACGGTGATTGGGAGCCAGCGCTTTGGGCGGCGCCCGCAGGTTCCCTGGAGCAATCCTCCGCTCCTGGGCGTCTTCCACCCTGGTGCCGTAGGCCAGGGCCAGCAGGGTGGCCACCGACAGCACCAGCCAGTGGCGGGAGACGCGGGTGGGGTCGGTGCGGCGGGTCTTGTCCCATTTCCAGCCCAGGCTCTTGATGGCCTTGAAGCCCAGCTCGATCCAGAAGCGCAGGGCGTACCAACTGGGACCCACCTGGTCGGGCGCAAGGTCGGTGAGGATGATCCAGGGCTCCTCCTGTTCGGAGTACCAGACCACCAGCAGGGTGCAGCGGCGTTGGGCCTTGGGGGTGTTGAAGGCGGTGCCGCGGCCAATCCACGCCGTATCGGGACGGGAGACGAAGCGCTGGGCGGGCAATCGTTTGCCGCCGTCAGCGCCGAAAGTGATGTTCTTCCGGTAGCGCATACCGGGGTGCCAGCCTTGATCCCGTATTTGCTGCCACAGCTTGGGACTGGCGATGCCCCGGTCGCAGAGCACGATGACGGTCATATTCTCGGGAACCGCTGGGGCCAAGGCTTGCAGCAGTTCCACGGTGGGGTCCATCCAGGAGCCGGGCTGGTCGGCGTGCCGGATGTGCCAGGCCACGGGGATGGCGCAACTGCGGTAGAGCACGCTGATGACGATGGCGGTGGTCTGGTCGCCCTTGAGCGTGGGGTCGATGGCCAGGGCGAGACGTTCGGAATACCACCAGGCCAGGACCCACCGGAGCAGGGGCGCGAAGCAGAGAGTTACGTCCAGTTGGGTCTGGCAGGGACTGGTCCGGTCGCTGCCGTCGTAGAGCCACTCCCGGAGATACTGGCGCAGGTTGTTCCACTTGCGCCAAGGGGAGAGGGCCGAGGCCACGGCGTTCTGGCAGGCGCTGCCGGCGAGGATGGCCCCGCAGACCCACAGCGCCAGGCCGGTCATTTGTGCCTGGGAGAGGTGAGGTAAATGCGTTTCAATCGTTTTTTGCATCTGATAGCATTCTCTGGGAAGGCGCATCGGGGGTCTCCTGCATCTGGTGGTGTCACAAACCAAGATGTGGATGCCGGTGCGCCTTCCCAAGCTAAGCGTACGCCGATTTCGGCCGTTACCTACCCCTGTCAGCGACACAAGAGGAATATTTGGGCGCATTATGGCTGCCCACAATAGACTTCCCGACCAATTCGACTGTCAGTCAGTCCTATGGACGGCATGTACTGATCTGGTGAGCACAATGTCAGATGGCTACACATCAGCAGTAGGGACGGTAGCTGACACCCTTAGGGCATAGTGCTATAATTCGTCCGGAAAGGAGGTGGGCAATTGGAAGCAGTTGAATTTACCACACCGAAAACTTTAGATGAGGCTGTTCAGGTCATGGCCTCCAAGGGAGACCGTGCCCGGGCTTTGGCCGGTGGCACCGACCTGCTGGTGCAACTTCGCGGTGGCCGCCGCAGCGCTGATCTGGTGGTTGATGTTAAGGACATTCCGGAACTGAACGAGATTTCCTACAGTCCGGACTCAGGTCTGACCATCGGCGCAGCAGCACCCTGTTACCGCATCTACCAGAACGAGGACGTAGTGTCCAAATATCCAGGGCTGGTTGACTCTGCTTCGCTGATAGGAAGCATTCAGATTCAGGGCAGAGCCAGCTTTGGTGGCAACCTTTGTAATTCCGCCCCCAGCGCCGACGCAATACCGCCGATGATCGCATTGGGAGCCGTTGCCAACATTGTGGGCACCAACGGAACCAGGCAGGTCGCCGTTGAGGACTTTTGCACCGGCCCCGGCCGAAACGTATTGGAGGCTGGCGAAATCCTGGTTTCCATCAACGTACCCGCTCCTAAAGCAGGTTCTGGAGCTAATTATCTGCGATTTATTCCCCGAAACGAGATGGATATTGCGGTCGCCGGCGTCGGCAGCGCAGTGGTGCTGGATGATTCGGGCCAAAACTTTGTATCCGCCCGCATTTCCCTGGCTTCCGTCGCCCCGACTCCCGTATTCTGCCAGGAGGCTGGCGCCAGCCTGGCCGGGAAGCCGGTTTCCGACGAGTCCATAGAAGAGCAGCCCGGTTGGCTATGGCAGATGCCAAGCCTATCACCGACATGCGTGGTACGATTCGTCAGCGGGTTCATCTGGTTGGAGTCCTGACCCGCCGCACTTTGAACAACGCCGTAAGGCGAGCTAGGGGAGAAGAGTAAACATGCCTGGACTTGTACACGTAAGTACCACGATTAACGGAAACCCCACCGATTATCTCTGTGAGCCCCGCCAGAGCCTGCTAGAGGTGCTTCGGGACGTGCTCGGCATGACTGGCACCAAGGAAGGCTGCAACGACGGCAATTGTGGCGCCTGCACGGTCATGTTTGACGGCCGGATCGTTACTTCCTGCCTGGTAATGGGAGTTGAGGCCCAAGGCAAAGAAATTACGACCATTGAGGGAGTTGCTTCTCCTGAGGGCCTGCACCCGGTGCAACAGGCCTTCCTGGAGAATGCCGCGCTGCAGTGTGGAATTTGCACACCCGGCTTCATCGTGGCCACCAAAGCGCTCCTTGACCGGGAACCGGATGCCGATGAGGGACGCATACGCCACTGGCTGGCGGGCAACCTTTGCCGCTGTACTGGCTATGACAAAATTGTTCGTGCCGTCCTGGACGCCGAAGAGAAGATGAAGGCCTAAAGGAGGTACTGGTTGTGACCTCCAACATTGTTCTTTCTGATATTGAGTACAACGTCGTCGGCAAGCGGCATATCCGCCCCGACGGCGTTGACAAGGTTACGGGACGGGCCCAGTACGGGGCTGATGTACAGTTGTCCGGTCTGTTGCAGGGCAAAGTGCTGCGCAGTCCCCATGCCCACGCCCGGATCAAGTCTATTGACACCTCCGCTGCGGAGGTCCACCCTGGCGTTCACGCTGTGGTGACGGCCTCCGACTTGCCCTTCGCCTCTTTGAGCCGCGATGAGTTGGGTGGCGACTACCAGCGAGTAAAGCTCGCCAGCAATCATACCCTGGCCTCAGACAAGGTCCTCTTCAGGGGGCACCCCATCGCTGCGGTGGCGGCTGACAGCCAACACGTGGCGGAAGAGGCCATTAACCTGATTAAGGTAGAGTACGAAGTCCTGCCTCCGGCCCTGACGGTGCAACAGGCTATGGAGCCTGATGCTCCACTTCTTCACGATGACCTGTTTACCTCTGAGTTGGGTGAGTTGTCCGACAAGCCCAGCAACGTCGCCTCGCACATGGCGTTCGAAACCGGAGACATCGATCAGGGATTTGCGCAGGCCGATCTGGTGCTGGAGCGGGAATACGAAACTGCCTCCGTCCACCAAGGGATACATAGAACCTCACAATGCGACGGCCTTTTGGAACTCTGACGGGCAGCTGAACATCTGGTGCAGCAGCCAGGGGCCCTTCGTCGTCCGCACTAACGTAGCCGATATTCTCCGTCATCCCGTCTCCAGGGTGAAGGTGACTCCCATGGAGATTGGCGGCGGCTTCGGCGGGAAGATCACTGCTTATTTGGAACCAGTAGCTGCGTTGCTCTCCAGTAAATCCGGCCGACCGGTAAAGCTGCTGATGACCCGCACCGAGGTTTTCGAAGCATCCGGCCCCTGCTCCCGGTACATGGATGAAGGTCAAGCTGGGTGCAACCAACGACGGCAAGATAACGGCGGCCGATATTTTTCTTGCCTTCGAGGCTGGCGCATATCCCGGCTCTCCGGTAATGCAGGGAGCCGCGTGTGCCCTCGCCTGTTACGACGTCCCGAACGCGCGCATCAATGGTTATGACGTAGTGGTTAACAAGCCAAAGACCGCGGCATACCGTGCGCCCGGTTCCCCTCAGGCGGCGTTTGCCGTCGAATCGGTAATTGACGAAGTCTGTGAGCAAATGGGCTTGGACCCAGTTGAGTTCCGACTCCGCAATGCGTCCCGCGAAGGTGTCCGCCGGGTGGAAGGGCCGGTCTTCCGGCGCATAGGGTTGGTGGAATGCCTGGAAGCTGCCCGCAACCACGATCACTACAAGACTCCCTTGGTTGGACCTAACCGGGGCAGAGGAGTAGCAGCCGGCTTCTGGTTTAACCGGGGTTTCCAGTCCGCCGTTAACATAAGTGTCAACCCGGACGGCACCGTCAACCTGATTGAAGGTTCCGTGGACATCGGCGGAAGCCGGGCATCAATTGCTCAGCAGGCCGCCGAAACCCTCGGAGTCGCCTACGAAGACGTCAAGCCAACAGTAGTAGATACCGACTCCATTGGCTATACCATGGTGACCGGCGGCAGCCGCACCACTTTTGCCACGGGCTGGGCCGCTATCGAAGCGGCTGAGGACGTTAAGGGACAAATGGTGGAACGGGCAGCCAAGATATGGGATACGGCTGTGGAGGATGTTCAATACGAAGGCGGCGTCTTGTCCCACAAGTCGGATCCCGAACTGCGAATGACCTTCAAGGAGCTAGCGCGACAGTTGCTCGGCACTGGTGGTGGCATCACTGGGGCTTCCAACGTGGACCCCAGCGGCGAAGGCAATGGCTTCGGAGTTCACATCGTGGACTTGGAAGTGGATCCTGATACCGGCAAAGTAACCATTCTCGGTACACGCTGTTCAGGACGCAGGGAAGGCAATCCATCCCAGCTACGTGAAGGCAGATGCAAGGGGGCGTGGTTCAGGGTATTGGCTGGGCTCTGAATGAAGAGTATTTCCTCAACGACCAGGGACAGATGATGAATTCCAGCTTCTTGGACTACCGGATGCCACAGCGCTGGACTTGCCGATGATCGATACGGTCATTGTCGAGGTGGCCAACCCGGGCCATCCTTACGGCGTTAGAGGTGTGGGAGAGGTTCCTATAGTTCCTCCGCTGGCCGCTATCGGCAGTGCCATATCCCACGCCATTGGCAGCCGGATTAGCAGACTTCCGGCCAATCCGGGCGCTATTCTGGAAGCTTTGGAGTAGAGTCGGCGTCAAGGGTTTCCCGGTGTATTCTAGTTGGGCGGGTGTCAAACCCGCCCTTCAACGTAATGGTTACATATGTTGTTGAAATTCGGCGAATGGCAAATACGCAGTTGGCGCCGCGAAGACTAAAGAGAGCTTGGTGACCTACGCCAATAATCTTAGTGGTTCGATAAATCTGCGAGACTCGTTTCCTTATCCGTATTCTTCTGAGGATGCCAAAGGCTGGATTAATCTCGCCAGCCGGCAAGATCCGGAAACGAATTCTGCAATTGCGGATTCGAAGGAGGCCATAGGGGGAATAGGATTGAGACTGGGGAATGACGTATTCCGCCGCTCGGCCGAATTGGGCTACTGGTTGGGTGAGCCCCATTGGGGAAAGGGAATAGCAACCGCTGCAGTACAGGCTCTAACTTAATTTGCTTTCCTTAACTTTGACCTGGCCCGAATTGAAGCTGCTGTCTATGATTGGAACCCGGCCTCGGCTCGGGCCCTGGTCAAGGCGGGTTATGTTTGTGAGGGCAGACTTCGCAAAAGCATTACCAAGAACTGCAAAACCATAGATCGGCTTTTGTATGCCAAGGTGTTGGAATAATTTCGGTCAATGAGGAGCAGCTAACGTGGCTACAGTATATATTCCGACAATGCTGCTGCCGGTTACCAGCGGCGTAAAGCAGGTGCAGGTGGAGGCCTCCAACGTTCGCCAACTAATCAACGGACTTGAAGAGCAGTTCCCTGGCATCAAAGATAGGCTGGTGGAAACAACGAGGTGCGCTCTAACTTGGCTGTCTCCATAGATGGCGAGATTGCCCGAATGGGCCTCCTGGAGCGCGTCAGGGAGAACAGCGAAGTCCATTTTGTTCCAGCCATCAGCGGCGGTTAGTCCCAATTGGGGATCGGCACATTTGCCTCGAAGTATCCTGTCATGATTAAAAGGTGAAAGGGAACATCGGATCCTTTGACCCCGTTTCCTACAGCCAGAATAGCTCTCGAACTGCATAAGGCGCCTTAAGTTCGCCTTTATATTCGCATTGACTACCAATGGTCTCAACCCTACAATTAAGGTCAATTAATCATGTTGTTACCGTGGGGTTCCAAGCCGGAACCCCACGAATATTAAGGGGCGCTCATGGCGAGGAAGAGTTCCCCCGGCGGCGGCAAGTCCCGGGTGGAGGAACCTGTGTCATCCGGTGGTGTGGTTTACCGCTGGGTGGCTGACCAATTGGAAATAGTGCTTTGCGGTCGGGATGAACCGGCCCGCTGGAGTCTGGCGAAAGGAACCCCCGACCTCGGCGAAACCCTTGAGGAAACTGCCTTGAGGGAAGTGCAGGAAGAGACGGGGTTGGAACCGGTCATTGAAAAACGCATTCGCAGCATAGACTATTGGTTCTCAAATAAAGACGATGATGTGCGCTATCACAAGACGGTGCACTTCTACTTGATGAGATCGACTGGTGGTGATACCAGCCTTCACGACCCCGAATTTGATGTGGTCCAATGGTTTCCCTACGATGAGGCTGTTACGAGGCTGGCTTACCCCAATGAAGCCGATGTTCTCAGGCAGGCTTATGACCTGATCTCTCAAAGGGAGAGGACCATCTAATATGCTGGAGTTAAAGGGCGCGCGGGTCGTTTTGCGCGACAAGAAGCTTGAAGATGCAGAGCAGGACTACATTTGGCGCTGTGATGCTGAACTGGCTCAACTGGATGCCACTTATCCCCTGAGTATGAATTACGACCGGTATCTGAAAATGTTTCAGGACCAAATGCGCTATCCTACGCCTGGCTCCCACCATTTTGGCATTGATGTTGAAGACGGCAAGTTGATCGGCAACTGCATGTACTACGACCTGGACACCATCAACCTGGAAGCCGAACTCGGGATTGTTATTGGGGACCGGGATTATTGGAACAATGCCTACGGTTACGATGCTGTAGTAACTTTGCTGGACTTCATGTTCAACGAGCGGAACTTGAAGCGGGTCTATCTCCATACCCTGGAGTGGAATCATCGTGCCCAGCGCAGCTTTGGCAGGTGCGGCTTTAATCCGGTGCGTCCAGTCAGGCGGATGGGCCGCGACTTCATCCTGATGGAAGTGTTAAGAGAAGATTGGTTCGAGAAAGCCGAAGAAAGGCTGGCAGATCGCTGGCCCCAGGAGTCCGCCAAGCAAGACTAAGCGGGCCCGGCTCTAACCTGAACCTTGGGCGCCTGCTTGCCCAGCCTCTATGGCCTCTTTCAGCGATATTGTTCCGCGGTAAAGAGCGGTCCCGATTATTACCCCTTCTACTCCCGTCTGTGCCAACCGGGCCACGTGTTCCAGGGCAGATACACCTCCTGAAGCCTGCACCTTCAATCCCGTTTCCCTCACCAATTCAGCGTTGGCTTCAAAGTTAGGGGAGGTGAGGGTCCCGTCCCGGGATATATCGGTATACAGCAGGCGAGGTACTCCTAACTTGCCATCTCTTTGGCCAGGTCTATCGACTCAACCTGACTGCCTTCGGTCCAACCCCGTATTGCCACCAGGCCGTTACGGGCGTCCACTGCTACCACAGTAGATTCATTTCCGTAATCTCGACACAGGCCCTCGACCAGCGAAGGGTTTTCGATAGCAGCAGTGCCAATTAACACCCGGGCCACTCCGGCAGCAATCAACCTATCAGCGGTCACTCTTGCCCTGATTCCACCGCCCACCTGGACCGGGATTCGCAGGGCTTCTGCGATGGCTTCGATAATGGGTAAATTGGCGGGCGTTCCATCTGCGGCGCCGTCCAAATCCACTAAGTGCAGAAGCTGGGCGCCTTGCTCCTGCCAGCCGAGGGCCACTGCAACCGGATCATCGGAGAAGACGGTTTCTTTCTGAAAGTCACCCTGGAAGAGGCGTACGCAACGGCCTGCCTTGAGGTCTATGGAGGGAATGATTTCCATGTTTGGCTCGTTCGGTAGCGCGACAGATAGTCAGGCCGAGTAGTTACCGGCAAACTCCAGGAAGTTTCGGTAAATTCGCAACCCTACCGTGCCGCTCTTTTCGGGATGGAATTGGGTTGCTACCAGGTTGTCCCGGGCGAATGCGCTGCAAAAGGGAATGCCATATGTGGTCGTACCAGCTACTCCTGCATTCTTGTCGGGATCGGCATAGTAGCTGTGGACAAAGTAAAAGTGGCTGGCAGGGGGAATTCCCCGGAACACCGGGTGATCGAACTCAAAATCGACGCTGTTCCAACCCATGTGGGGAACCTTCATTCCGCCAGGCAGGCGCCGGACTTGACCAGGAACAATACCGAGACAGGGAGCGTCGCCTTCGTCGGTCCTTTCCAGGAGCAGCTGCAGTCCCAGGCAGACTCCCAGGAAGGGTCGTCCGCCCGCCACATACTGCTTGATTGGCTTTACCAGCCCCCGAGTTTCCAGGGCCCGCATGGCCGCCGGGCCGGAGCCTACGCCAGGCAAAATAACTGCGTCGGCAGATTCTATTTGAGAAGCGTCCTCTGTAACCACCGGGCTTGCGCCTACCGCTTCCAAAGCCTTGGCCACACTTCTCAGGTTACCGGACTGGTAATCAATTACGACAATCTTCAATTCTTGGGCCATTTCATTCAGTAGGGCAAGCTAGCTTGTCGCTACTAGCTGCGTTCGCCGGTTGCCCGTTCGATGGGCAATTCGCGGTCTTCGTAGCGGGCCAGAACAAAGAGCAGGTCACCCAACCGGTTGAGGTAGTTGATAATTAATTCGTTGGTAAGGCGGCCAGCTTCAGCCAAGGCCACCACTCGGCGTTCGGCAGTACGTATGGAGGTGCGTGACATGTCTATCGCTGAAGAAGAAGGAGAACCGCCGGGCAGGACGAAGACCGTTGGCATCTCAAATTCTTCCTCAAGGGAATCGATGGTATGTTCCAGGTTCTCCACCATTTCAACTGTTACCGGAGCAAAGTGCTGCTGGAAAAGCTCGTACTTGTCCGGCTCAGTAGCTAATTCGGCGGCAATCATAAACAGGTCCCGTTGCGCATCACGAAGAATGTCTTTGACCTTCGGGTCTTCAGAGAAGGACCTTGCCAGGCCCATCACCGAGACTGCTTCGTCGGTTACTCCGTAGGCCTCGGTATGAGGGTCGTTTTTGGAAACTCGCCCGCCATAGAGCAGGCTGGTTTCACCTTTGTCGCCGAACTTGGTATAAACCCGTTTCCGGTAGGAAGACGATGAAGAAGTCACGTCAATAGTCCTTGCCAGGGAGATTTTTGCCTTTCCGTTGCTGTAGGAGGGTGGTTGCTGCGTCCTGATCAGCTGGAATTGTAGCATAGGGGTATTGGTGAAGCTATACTTGGTAGCGGCCTAACCCTGCCATACCAGCCCGAGCAAGCAAGACTACCAGCGACTCCATTGGATTAGAAAGGAGCGAGACGCGATGCCACCGCAGATCAGTATCATTGGCATAGAAGGGATGCCCGAGGCAAAACCAGGGGACGACATTGCCGCCCAAATAGTGGATGCTGCCAGGAACCAGGGGACGCCAATAGAAGGCGGAGATGTGCTGGTTGTGACCCAAAAGATAGTATCAAAGACGGAAGGGCGCGTCATATCTATCGAAGATATAGAACCGTCTCCCCTGGCTATTTCAATAACAGAGGGGCACCGGCGAGACCCCCGTCATACCGAGTTGATACTGAGGGAAAGCCGCCGGATAGTTCGCATGGACCGGGGGGTTATTATCAGCGAGACCTATCACGGCTTCAACTGTGCCAACGCAGGGATCGATGCTTCAAATATTCCGGGAGAAGGAACGGTGGCCCTATTGCCCGTCGACCCGGACGCCTCTGCTCGGGGCATACGGGAGTCCGTCAAGAGGTTGGCCGGTGTAGATGTGGCCGTGGTTATATCGGACACCTTCGGCCGCCCGTGGCGCAGCGCGGCAGTAAACGTCGCCATTGGCGTGGCCGGAATCAATCCGCTCCTGAGCTATGTTGGGCAGGAGGATTCCCACGGCAACATGATGTACACGACGGTCATCAACATCGCAGATGAACTGGCAGCTACCGCTGAATTGGTGACAGGGAAGGTTCTGGGTGTGCCAGTAGCCGTCATACGCGGTTTCGCTTATGAACCGATGGAAGACGCCAGTAACCAGGCCTTAATTCGGGATCCGGACAAGGACTTATTCAGGTAACTTTGGCAGTGTTCTTTCCGGGAAATTGGCCAGCCTGGGAATCACCAGAGTGAGCATCAACCTTGGGACATGGAGTCGGAGAAGGGAAGCGGCAGTTGCTGCGGCAGATCAGAATGTTCTGCGAAGCCGGACATGCCAACACCCAATAGCCTCAGGGAACGGCCCGGAGTCAATTCCGCCGACATCAGCTTCCAGCCTGTTTCCGAAATCACCTTCTCCGAATTGGTAGCGGTCGAGAGGGTGGTTTGACGGGTCAGGGTGGTAAAGTCGGTAAGCCTGAGCTTGACCGTTACGGTGCGACCCTTTACTTCCTTACGCTCCAGGTGGCTCGAAACGTTCAAGGCTAGCCGGTTCAATACGTCCCCCAATTCCTCAGGGTCACTGATGTCTTCAGGGAAGGTCGTCTCAGCGCTGATGGACTTTGGAGTTCGCTCGGTCTTTACCGGTTCTTCGTCCTGACCCATGGCTTTGGCAAGAACGTATGGAGCTCGTTTCCCGAACCTCCTGGCGAACCATTCATCCGGTTGCTGGGCCAGGTCCCCGATGGTGTGTATGCCGTCCGCATATAGCCTCTCCGCGGTTTTTGGGCCGACCCCCCAAAGCTTGCCCACCGGGAGGGGAGACAAGAACTCTCTCTCCTCGCCTGGGGCAACAAGCACAAGACCATCCGGCTTCTCCAGGTCGGATGCAATCTTAGCCACCGATTTGCTGGTGCCCACCCCGACGGACACATTCAGTCCCGTTGCATCCTTGACCTGGCGTTTGAGCTCAATGGCTACTCCCAGAGGCAGCCTTCCTTCTGCCACCTTGCCCGTAACGTCAAGGTATGCTTCATCAAGGGAAAGAGGTTCAACCAGGTCGGTTAGTTGGTGAAAAATGTCCATCACAAGACGGGACATTTCCCGGTAGCGGTCAAAACGCGGCCGGACGATTATGCCTTGAGGACACTGGCGTACCGCGGTAGCCATGGGCATTGCGGAGTGAACGCCGAATACACGGGCTTCGTATGAGGCCGTTGCTACAACCCCGCGGCTTTGGGGACTTCCTCCCACCATTACGGGCTTTCCCCGCAGGTCGGGGTTATCCAATTGTTCCACAGCAGCGTAAAAGGCGTCCAAATCTGCGTGAATGATGTGGCGCATTGTCCGGCTCCGCGAATGCCTGTTTTCGACTTGCAGTCTCCGGATTGTCGGGTGAGGCAAAGGCCTGAACCAATTGTAGCTTGCAACCGGTCTTCTTCCAACTATCCCGTGTCACAAGCCCGGGCACAGCATTGCCATAGGGGCGAAGGTTTTCCGCAAGACTGCGGGCCACATTCACTCGCTAATTGTTGCAGTCCTTCGTTTGCGGAAACGACGATATACGTTGCCCAATTTCTCTGGAGCGGGTAAACTATGCGAACCAATTACAAATAGTATCCAGCAGACTTTATCAACAAATTGATGGTATGCAACCTGCGGCTCGCCGGTAGGGCGGGCCTCTTTTTTGGTGTAAACCCAGCAGTCAGGGTAGGCGGTTTTACTTGCAGCAGGCTACTTCACAGGAACAGCGTCCCCGTATATTTTACGGTTGGTGGATGCTGGCCATCACCTCCTGGATGTCCTTTTTTGCCAGCGGCATATTCTTTCGCGGTTTCACAGTTTTCGTACCTGCCTTGCGGGACTCCCTGGGCATTAGCCAAGCCCAAACCAACCTCATCTTTTCGCTTGCTCGCGCTGAAGGCGGGCTGGAAGGCCCCTTTGCCGGCTGGATGATTGACCGTTTTGGCAACAGAAGGCTACTTATACCATCGGTACTGCTGGCGCTCCTCGGTTACTTTGCTCTGTCCCAGTTCGTCAGCGGATTCTGGAGCTTTACCCTCGTTTACCTGTTGATGGTTTCACTGGGCAACAGCATAGCATTTCAGCATGCTATGTTTGCCGGAATCAACCAATGGTTCCGCCGCCGCCGCTCCCTCGCCATTTCAATTCTGGCCGCAGTTTCCTCGCTGGGTGGGCTCTTTATAGTCCCTTCAATGAATGGCGTGATCGAAAGATGGGGCTGGGAAATGGCCTCGCTGATTGCCGGTGTTTCCTACCTGGTTTTTCTCTTTCCCCTTTGTTTTCTATTTCGGAACAAGCCCGAAGATATGGGTTTGTTGCCCGACGGTGACGCCACACCGCCTTCTACTTTAGGTGCCCGTGGGGGCGCCGGGCGCCGCAGGCTGCTGAGGGATTACACTGTCCGGGAGGCGCTCCATACCAACGCCTATTGGCTGCTCATGCTAGGCGCCGGTCTGCGGATGATTGCCACGCTGGGAATTTTGGTCAGCATTATTCCTATACTCGAAGACAAAGGCGTAAGTCGCCAAATGGCCGCGAATTTGACCGGCGCGATGTTTGGCATAAACTTCATTGCCCGGCTGGCAGTGGGGTACTTGGGCGACAAGTGGCCAAAGGGCCTGTTGCTGGCAGTCAGCCTGGCTGCCGAGGCAATAGCCTTCGTATTCCTGTATTTTGGAGAATGGAATGCCGGCGCCATTGGAATCATGCTGCTGGTGATGTTTATTATCCTGGAGGGATTTGGCGACGGAGCAGGCATAATCATCTGGGCGGCTTTGGGTGACTTCTTTGGCCGTGACCGGTTTGCCACCCTGCGGGGTTACATTACCTTCTCGCACAGCTGGGCACTGGTAGGCTCTCCTGTTTACGTTGGCTGGGTTTTCGACCATTTCGGGAACTACGATTGGGCCATTGGCCCGGCTGCCGTCTGTGCAGGTCTTGCCAGCATATGCTTCATGTTGATCAGGCGGCCACCGCAGTTGACCAGAGCTTCTGAAAGCGATGACTGATCCGTAAACCCATTAGTCCTCGTATGTATCTTGGAATAAGGGGGGCACTCCACGACTCCTTGGGGTGAAGCCGCTTCTGCTCTCGAAACTGTCCCATGACCGCTTTCCGTAGCTATGTCCGGGCAATGTGGTCTTGTGGTTGACTCCATAGCCTTACCGTTTTCTATGGTATATCATGGGGACAGAGAGGCTTCTGGCAGCTTAGGAGGCTATATGGCTACCATTCTGGAAGAATATATCGCAAAGCACCCGGGGTCGGCACAGCGGTATGCTGAAGCCACCCAGATATTTCCTGGTGGCGTTACCCACGATAACCGGTACGCCCAACCTTTCCCACTATATATCACCCACGGAACGGGCCCTTGCAAATGGGATGTGGACGGACACGAGTACATCGATTACGTCTCCGGCCACGGCGCCCTGATATTGGGTCATTCGCACCCAGCCATTGCCGCCGCCGTCTCGGAGCAGATTTACCGGGGTACTCACCTGGGTGCATGCACTGACGAAGAACTGCGCTGGGCGAAAGCCATTATGGCTCTTATGCCGTCGGTAGAGCGTGTGCGCTTCCATAGCTCCGGCACTGAGGCAACGTTGATGGCCATGCGGTTGGCCAGGGCCTACACCGGCAAGAACAAAATCATAAAGCTGCAGGACCATTTTCACGGCTGGCACGACTATGCCATGGCTGGGTCTGACCGCCCCGCCCCGGGTATACCCCAAGAGAGTTGGGGCAGCATGGTTATAGTCCCTTCGGGCGATTTGGGGGCAGTAGAAGATGCTCTCAACCGAGACTCGGACATTGCAGCTATAATCCTGGAACCGACTGGCGCACACTATGGGCAATTGCCCTTTGATACACCCAATTACCTTAAAGGCCTGCGGGACCTGACCCACCAGAACGGAGTAGTGCTTATCTTTGATGAAGTCGTTACGGGATTCCGTGCTTCCCCCGGCGGTGCCCAGGTGCTCTACGACGTCGAGCCTGATTTAACCACTATGGCGAAAATCGTAGCCGGAGCCTTACCCGGTGGTGCGGTCGGCGGCAAGGCTGAGATCGTCGACATGATCGCCCATAGAGGCGACCCTGAGTGGGACAATCGCGAACGCGTCTATCATCCCGGAACCTTCAATGGCAATCCCCTCTCTGCCGTAGCTGGGTCCGTATGCCTTGAAATGATAGCGAGTCAGCCAATCAACCAACGGGCCGACGCCATGGCCAACCGCCTCAAACTCGGGCTCAACGAGGTGTTGGGCAAGATGGAAGTTGCGGGACATGCCCATGGTGTAGCCTCCATGATCCACCTGGTGTTGGCGGACTGCGACTGTGACCGCGGCATTTGTACTATGCCACACAATGAAATTAAGGCTGCTATCGGGTCGCCGGCGGTCACTGCTCTGAAGCGCAGTATGCAAAACAATGGAATCGATATCATGGGGCGAGACTCGTTCCTGGTGTCTTCTACGCACACGGAGATCGAAATAGACAAGACACTGTCCGCAGTTGAAATGTCATTGGCCGAAGTAAGGGCCGAGGGACTGCTTTAGGATTAGGTGGGTGGCGGCTTGGCCTTACCGGCAAAAGCTCCAGGTAGCGGCGAAAGCAAATCGCCAAATAGACCTTCCGACCCAATAACAAACGTAAGAGAGGTGCCGCTATGCCATCCTTTTGGGAAAAGGTTCAGGTTGATGGGCAAGACATGGATATGTACGCCAGCGTTCCCTCTGGCGCTGGGCCATTCAACGCCATTGTCGTCAGCCAGCATGGTGGTGGCGTGGATCGCTTTATCCAGACCATGTGTGACAGGTTCGCCGAAGCGGGCTATGCCGCCGTTGCGCCAAATTTGTACCACAGAATACCCGACGAGGTGTTAAACGGTGATCCCAGGCCTCGTCCCTGGGACGTACTTAGCGATCCTGACATCGTCGCCGACATCAACGCGACCGTCGACTTTTTGCGTAACCATCCGGCAATTGACGGCGAAAAGCTTGGCATTACCGGGTTCTGCATGGGCGGGCGAGTTGCCTGGCTGGGTGCTGCATCCAACCCTCATTTCAAGGCATTGGCGCCCTATTATGGCGGCAACCTGTTGGTTCCCTGGGGCGCTGGGACGAAGCCCCCCTTTGAAATGGCGGCGAACATTGACTGTCCTGTCCTTTTCCATTTTGGCGAGGTGGACGAGAATCCTTCGCAGGACGACATGCGGAAGTTTGACGCCGAATTGACCAGTCTGGGTAAGGCGCACCAGTTTTATACCTACCCCAGGCGCCAACCACGCCTTCATGGACTTTACGACTGACCGCTACCACAAGGAGGCTTCAGATGCCTCGTGGCCACGCACCCTGGATTTCTTCGCTTCAAACCTGGGGTAATGAACCTAAGAGTTAAATGGTTGGCTTCCTGACTCAGCTAGAGCTCGAGTAAGTTGCAATTAGAGCGAATTTTTTTGGAGGACTGAACGATGGCAAGAGTATCTCTCGACCTGGACGACAAGGGTGACCTGCAGGTATTGGGCGCTGCCGGTTGGCGGCGCGGCATGGGTATGGTACCCGGCGAACCGAATCAGGGTCTGGTGGCGGAAATGCGCGGGGTTCCTGCCCGCCTGCCCGAGTACGACGATTCCGGCTGGGAGCAGCCTGATTCCATTCAGGAAAGGCTGTCCGTAGGATTCACCTTTGCCTGGTACCGCCTGTCCTTTACCATGCCGGAAAGTGTCAAGGGACAAGCATCGGCCGGCAACCGGGTGTTCTTCGAATGCAACGTAGACAACTACGGAGAAGTCTATGTCGATGGCGCCATAGACCGGAACATTGGCGTTATAACCGGCAACAACACTTCCAAGCGCGTGGCAGTTTCGGATTCAGCGGAACCGGGCAAGGAGCACGTGATTGCCGTGCTGGTTGGCAATGCTCCATTGGGCGACCCTGTGGGCTCCATCTTCTTCCGCCACGCCACCCTGGCTTTTGAGTAAGCTGCGCGTTAGAGGCGTTTACGGTTCTGGTGTTCCAGTTTTCGCATTGTTGGAGAGTTAGTCATGACTAGCAGGTCCTTTGCCGGCAAGGTGAATGCCCCTGATTTCCCTCAAGGATTGGAGTGGGTCAATACCGACCGACCGCTTACCATGGCGGAGCTGAGGGGCAAAATAGTCCTGCTGGACTTCTGGACCTATTGTTGAATCAACTGCATGCACATCTTTCCGCAGTTGCGGAGACTGGAACGCAAGTACGCCGAAGAACTGATGGTTATCGGCGTCCATTCCGCCAAGTTCCCTAACGAGAAGGAAAAGGAGAACCTCTACAAGGCGGTCAAGCGGTGCGAACTTGAACATCCGGTGGTCAATGATGCCGAATTCCAGGTATGGCAGGAATATGCCTGCCGGGCCTGGCCAACCATGATGTTCATTGACCCCGAGGGCAAAGTTATCGGCAAGCACGAAGGAGAGATGTCCTACGAAGATATGGACCGCTTGCTGGGTCAAATGGTCGCGGAGTTTGATGAACAGGGCCAACTGGACCGAAAGCCAGTTGCGATTGCCAGGGAGCCAGAGCCAACAACACCTCTGTCTTTTCCAGGCAAGGTGCTGGCCGACGAAACCGGCGATCGCCTGTTTATTGCCGATACCAACCACAACCGGATAGTGGTCGCTTCCCTGGCAGGCAAGGTAACCGCCGTAATAGGATCAGGTGAAGAGGGTTTGGCCGACGGCGACTTTTCCTCTGCCCTGTTCAACCATCCCCAGGGGATGGAATTGGAAGGGGATGCACTCTTCGTTGCCGACACCGAGAACCATGCGTTGCGCAAGGTCGATTTGGTGGCGGGCACTGTTACGACCCTTGCGGGTAACGGCAATCAGGGTAACCGTCGCGAAGGGCCATGGCCCTGGTTTGTCCACAGAGCTGAATTCGCCATGGGATCTGGCATTTCATGACAATAAGCTCTTTATTGCCATGGCTGGCTGTCATCAACTGTGGGTGATGGACCTGGAATTGGGCCTCGTGGGACCCTACGCCGGGTCCGGCGGCGAGTCCATCAGCGACGGGGCCATGGACCAGGCCACGCTGGCGCAGCCCAGTGGCATCACAACCGACGGGAACCGCCTTTACTTTGCCGACAGCGAAACCAGTTCCATCCGCTCGGCCGAACTGGAACCTAATGGCAGAGTTCGTACAATTATAGGACTGGGGCTGTTTGAATTCGGCGACAGGGACGGAGAGGGCCACCATGTCCGGCTGCAGCATCCGCTGGGAATTACATACAGAGATGGGGCTCTGTATGTTGCCGACACATACAACCATAAGATCAAGCTGATAATGCCCGTCCCAAGGTCTTCGGAGACCCTGTTGGGCACAGGTAAGGCGGGCTACCTGGACGGGGGCGCGCTGGAAGCAGCCTTTTCTGAACCAAGCGGCCTGAGTATTGCCGGCGGCAAGATGTTTATCGCCGACACAAACAACCACCAGGTGAGGGTGGCCGATATGGAAACTCTGCGGGTGACTACCTTGGAGTTGGCCTGGCCTGATTGAACGGTTTTAGACTATGCGGGCCGACTCTGCATGTCACTCCGGATTGCCTGGATAGTCAAATGAATAGGGGCAGGATAAGTTCCTGCCCCTCTCTTGGTGCAAATGTTCCGCCGGTGAGAAGAATTAGATCAGCAGTATTCCATTCCCCGGTTGATTACAAATATGCGGTCTCGCTGGGCCAAATCCTTTTCCACGGACATTTCCGCTTCTGGGAAGATCTCTTCAGCCATGGCTTGTACTGCTGGAACCTGTTCAGGGTCTAGTTCCAGCAATACGATACCATGTTCCTTTAACTTCGACGGAGCCTGCTGCAACAGCCTGCGAATGAGGTCCAGGCCATCCGGTCCACCATCCAGGGCTTGCTGTGGTTCCCAGCGGATCTCAGGTTGCAGATCAGGGATGCGGCCGCTGGGTACATAAGGCAAATTGGCCAGAATCAAGTCCACCGGCTCAGGAATGGGTTCAAGAAGGTCGCCCTTTCCCAAGGTTACCCGGTCGCCTACGTTGTGGGCCCGAATATTATAGGCGGCCACATCCAGGACGGCGTCGGCATAGTCCACGGCAAAGATGCGGGCGGCCGGCAGATGCATAGCCAGGTTAATGGCGATGGCGCCCGTACCGGTTCCCACGTCGGCGATTACCAATTTCGGCGTTTCCATTCCCATAAGCGCCATGAAAAGTGCATGCTCCACCATGCACTCAGTTTCTGGTCGCGGAATCAGCACATCAGTGTTGACCAGCAGGTTGACGCCATAGAACTCTTTGTATTGAAGAATATATGCCAGGGGTTCTCGCTGTAGCCGGCGCTCCAAAATGTGCGCCAGCGCTTCTTCCTGTTGGGGGGATACTTCCGTTTCCTGCTGCGAAAAGAGGTCGTGACGCTGCAACCGCATGACGTTCATCAGCATCACTTCGGCTTCAAGCCGTGCGTCAGGGATGTGGCTTGCTTCGAGAGTGCGGTGGGTCTGTTGGACGGCTTCTCGTAAGAGGGGCATGACGGCGAATACGGCTTAAGCCGTCACCTCTTCAAGAAGCTTCCCCTGCTCCCACGCAATCAGGGAACTGATAATGTCGCCCAGTCCCGGACCATCCATGATGCTGGGTATGCCGTGGAAGCTGGATGAAACTCGGTGGTCGGTTATCCGGTCCTGGGGGTAATTGTAGGTCCGTATCTTCTCGGAACGCTCGGCAGTGCCAACTTGTGAGCGGCGGTTCTGGGAGATTTCGGCGTCGTGCCTTTCCTGCTCGGCCTCAAATAGCCTGGCCCTTAGCATTGCCATGGCCTTCTGCTTGTTCTTGTGCTGGGAGCGCTCGTCCTGGCAAACAACTACTACTCCCGTGGGTTCGTGTACGATGCGCACCGCTGTGGCAACCTTGTTTACGTTCTGGCCGCCATGACCACCTGCGTGGAATATATCGATCCTTATTTCGTCTTGATTGACCTTTACTTCTACTTCGTCGGCTTGCGCCAGCACCGCTACCGTTGCCGTCGAAGTGTGGATCCGTCCCTGGGCCTCGGTTTCCGGCACACGCTGTACACGGTGCACGCCACGCTCGTATTTGAGCCGACTGAAAGCACCCTTGCCCTGTATCTCCAAAACTACCTTGTTGAAACCGCCCAAGTCGGACGGATTGGAGTCCATAACGTCGACCCGCCAATTCTGTAGTTGGGCATATCGGGTGTAAAGGCGTGCCAGATCACCTGCGAAAAGCCCTGCTTCCTGACCTCCGGTGCCGGCGCGAATCTCTACAATGACGTCCCTTTCGTCGTTTGGGTCCCTCGGCAAGAGAGCCAGTTTGAGCTCTTGGGCCAGGTCTTCAAGCCGAATTTCGACGGCCTCCAGCTCTTCTCGTGCCATCTGGCCTATTTCGGGATCGCCCCCCTCAGCAACCAACGCCTTGAGGTCAGCCTCCTCGCTGAGCAAGGAATGATGCAGATGGGCAATTTCCACCAGCTCTTCGAGGCCGGCTCTTTCCTTGGCCAGGGTCTGGATCTGTTCGAAATCGGCTGCTACTTCCGGCCGTCCCATGTCGGCCTCGATCTCAGCGTTTCTTCGAACTATAGAGTCCAATTTATCGAATATGGACCTCATATTTCTACCTGTTGGAGAAAAATGCAACGCTACCCTGTCCGCCTGTCGGCGAACTATTTACAAGTTTATACCAAGTACCGGAAGCCAACAAGGGCTTTAGGTAAAATTCTCGGAAATAACGTCGAATGTCGGGAAATGATGATTGATAATCGCAGTGGAGACCTCCACCTGGCAGATGTCCATGTATCGATCGTTACCGATTACGGTGTCGGTTTGGTGCCTTGGTGGATTGCCACAGTTCCGAACCCCAGCTTCTGGAAACTAACGTCAACGAGGCCGACGTCCCCAAAGAGATCGGAAAGACGGTCGGCTTGTAGAAAGTAATCAACGGATTGCGGCAAGTAGGTGTAAGCGGTGCGTTCTCCGGCCACAATTTGGCCGACCAGGGGTACCACGCGGTGGAAATACATGCGAAACAGAGTCGCTTTCAAACCCGGGGACATGGGGCTAAGCTCCAGGGTCGTTACTCGACCGCCAGGGCGGACCACGCGGGCCATTTCCGCTATCGCCGCTGGCAGATCGGGCATATTCCGGAGACTGAATCCTGCCGTAGCGCAGACAAAAGACCCGTCTTCAAAAGGGAGGGCCAGCGCATCACCCAGCGCAAAATCAACCTTTGCTGGAGTGCCGGTGTTTTTCTTCTTATCCTGTGCCAGCGCAATCATTGCCGGAAGGAGGTCTACGCCCAATGCTGTGTTAATTCCGTCCTGTCGGGCGAGGCAGAAAGCCAAATCTCCTGTTCCAGTAGCGATGTCCAGTGCCGGTCCGGTAAGCCCGCGGGCGGTGAGTTGGGCAGTTCGTCGCTTCCAGCGATGATGCATGCCTCCGGTCATCAGGGTGTTCATCAAGTCGTACTGCCGGGCAATGCGAGCGAAAAGGTCCGCCACATACGTTTGCTTTGCTTCGCCGGTCAGGTTGGCCATATTCTTTGAGAGTACCCCGCGGTTGGGTTGGCATATCTATTCGGGAAGAGTTTCTTCGTGGTACCGCATCTCTGGAGGCAGTTCCTCTTCAATGTCCAGCGCAACAAGTACCCTCTGGGCCACGAACTGGGCGATATCGTCGATGCCCTGCGGTTTCAGATAGAAGGCCGGTTCCGGGGGCATTATCACCGCCCCGGCGCGCGTGAGTGAAAGCATGTTCTCCAAAGTGAGTGGCGTGAAGAGGTGTTTCCCGGGGAACCAGTATCAACTTTCTGCGTTCCTTCAAACAAACGTCGGCGGCACGAAGTAGCAGGTTTCCGGCCAGGCCGTGGGCTATGGCGGCGACGCTGTTCATACTGCAGGGCACTATAACCATGCCGCGGGTGGCAAAGGTCCCGCTGGCAATGGATGCTCGCATGTCTCCCATGGGATAGTAGGTGAAACGGGGGTGTTCCTGCCACTCCGACAGGGTTTCCCCGAAGGGTGTGTCGAGTTCCTCCTGCCAGACCAGGCGGGCGGCATTGGTGCAAACCACAATCGTGGGTACATCACGCAACAGGAGCGCTTCAACGGTGGCGCGGGCCAGAATGGATCCACTGGCGCCGGAAACACCCACAATTATAGGCTTGGGTGCGGACAGCCTCGACATCCCAGTCTCCTGTCGGATGGCCATTTCACACCACCAGGGCCAATATCGTAAAGGCCATTAACTGCACTGAAACATATCCGTTCACCCTGAAAAATACGGCGCTAATTCTTGACAGGTCGGTTGGACTTACCTGTCTATTCTCGTATATCAAGAGCAGGACTGCAACGACCCAGCCTATGTAATAAGGCCACGCCAACCCGGTCAGCAGACCCAGGGCCAGCAGGGCGCACACCGACAGGGAGTGCATTATACGGGCCAACCAGAGCGACTCGGCTATGCCTATGTAGCTCGGCACAGAACGTGTCCCAAATCCTCGGTCGAAGTCAAAATCGGTGCAGGCGTAGATGATATCGAACCCTCCGGCCCACATTGCCACGGCAAAGCTAATCAGGAGTGGCTCATAAGACAAGCTGCCGGTGACACCGATCCACGCTGCAGTTGGCGCAATAGCGAGCGCCCAGCCCAGGCAGAAATTGCACAGCCAGGTGAAGTACTTGGCGTAGGAATAAAACACCACATAGGCGGCCGCTAATGGAGAGAGTAACAGTGCAAGCGGGTTCAACTGTGCGGCACCGACAATGAGTATGAGCAAACCAATAACGGCCATGGCCGCCACTTCCCATGACTTTAGCAGTCCCCTGGGCAGATGACGCTCTACTGTACGTGGATTGGCCAGGTCTTCCCTGGCATGGATCAGGCGGTTGGCCGACATGCCGAGAGTGCGTGCGCCAAACATAGCCACGGTGATCCAGACAAACGCGGGCCAACCGGGCCAGGGTTGGCCGTTTGCGGATTGTGAGGCCAGTGTCATGCCGATATAGGCGAAGGGCAGGGCAAAGAGAGATTCCCAAATGCGTATTGAGCCTGCGTAAAGGGAAACCCTTCCAAGCAAGGAGCCTGTCCAGGTGCGGCTGGTTCCGGTGTTTTGCATAATAGCTCGAGCATTTTAGACGGTTGACGTGGCCCAAACGGAGTTGCCTGGACCTGTTATCTTCCAGTTGCTACTAGCTAACTGAATCCGTACTCTTTCCATCTGCTGTCAACCAGGGTCTTGACCTCCGGTGACATTTCGATGTCGGGAGGCCAACCCCGGGTGTAGCCCTCTAGAGGGCCCTTTCTGGTTGCGTCTATTCCGACTTTGCCGCCAAATTTAGGAGTGGGCGACCCGACCTCCAAGTCGTCCAGCGGCCCCTCGACAATCACTATGTCTTGGCTGGGATTGATGTTGTTTGCCACACGCCAGGTTACTTCCGAAGGATCTTGCACGTTAACGAAGTCGTCAACGACGATAATTGTCTTGGTGAGATTCATCAGGCCCAGCCCCCACAGGCCATACATTACTTTCCGGGCCTGACCGGGGTATTCTTTCTTGATCGAAACTATGACGAGATTGTGAAAGACGCCCTCGGCTGGCATGTTCATGTCCACGATTTCAGGCATTATCATCCTGATTATGGGCATGAAAACACGCTCGGTCACCTTGCCCATCCAGTAGTCCTCCATGGGCGGCCGGCCAACCACCGTGGCGGGATAAATCGGGTTTCTACGGTGGGTGATGGTAGTAACATGGAATACGGGGTACTCTTCCGGCATTGAGTAATAGCCCGTATGGTCGCCAAAGGGACCTTCCATGCGCTGTTCGTCTGTGTAGACGTGCCCTTCCAGCACAATTTCGGCCTGGGCTGGCACCAGCAAGTCTACAGTCTTGGCCTTGACTAGCTCAACTCCCTCTTCCCGAATGAATCCGGATACTGCCATCTCGTCCATGTCTGGGGGTAATGGCGCCGAGCCGGTCCACATGGTTGCCGGGTCTGCTCCAATAGCAACCGCGACCTCCAGTCGGTTGTCTTTCCGTTCCTGGCTCACCCGGTAATGATGGGCTCCCACTTTGTGAGTCTGCCAATGCATTCCGGTGGTGCATGCGTCATAGACTTGCATCCGGTACATGCCGTAATTCTGCGTACCGGTTTCCGGATCCCTGGTTATTACCAGCGGCAGAGTAATGTACCGGCCGCCGTCCATGGGCCAGCACTTAAGGATGGGAAACTTGAAGAGGTCAACGTCGGAACCTTGCAGCACCACTTCCTGGCAAGGGGCGCGGGTAACCGTCTTTGGCTGGAAGCGGCCCATTTGAATGATCTGCCCCAGGGTACGGAGCTTGTTCATCAATCCTTCCGGGGCCCCCTGGGCCAGCTGGAGCATTCCTTCTAATCTGGAGACCAGATCGTCTACCCGGTCAACTCCAAGAGCCCATGCCATCCGCTGGTCTGAACAAAAAATATTCATGAGAACCGGCATGTCGTAGCCGGCCACATTCTCGAAGAGGAGTGCGGGGCCGTCGCCCTTAATCATGCGTTCAGCTATCTCCGTCATTTCCAGTTCGCAACTCACTGGCGCGCTAATGCGATGCAGTTGTCCCCGCTGCTCCAGGAACGTAATGAACTCTCGCAGGTCTCTGTAATTCATAAAGGCTTCCTTGAGAAGAAAAGATCGCTGGTCAAGACTAAGCACGACTGTCGAAAGCTACCCCACATGGCAGTACATGCAGATCGGCTCTTTCAATTCTATAGAGACGGATTGAGGGCAGCAACCTTCGGAAGAGGTCGATTCAAGTGTTTGGCGGCGAGGTATGGGCGAATGTTGCACCAGTATTGGCCGAGCCTCAGAAGTCGGCAACCATTACCCTCGGCGAATAGGATGATCAACCAATGGCTTCTAATCGGCTAATGTTGGCAAGGTTTGGCAAAGAGGAAACGGGTCAATTGCAAGTCCGTTCAGAGGGAGCAGTGGGGAAGGGTTACCTGGCAAGAATAGGCAATTTGTGGACGTGCAGATTTAGGCCGAGTTGCGACTGTGGGCTGCCTTCCGAAGCCAATAGCTGGTATCCGAAACAGAAAAGCCCCTCTTGTGGAGGGAAGGGTCAATTCAGAGGAGGGGAGGTTAATTGGGTTCTCCCTCCTCAAAATGACAAGTTCGTGGTGCTAGAACTGAGACATGGTGTTCCTATTCCTGCTAAAGCAGTCG
Source organism: Geodia barretti (assembly GCA_030341885.1). NCBI lineage: Eukaryota > Metazoa > Porifera > Demospongiae > Tetractinellida > Geodiidae > Geodia > Geodia barretti. The sequence continues at coordinate 24,327 of CASHTH010001830.1, forward strand.
CTGCAGTATACCGGACGGTCTCCTCTGGGCCGGAAAGGTACCGTGGCCTCGTTGCCGCACTCAGCACACTGAATCTGGAACATTTCCCTGGGACCCGCCGAGAAGCCACCCCGCTGTTCAGCGCGTCTGGAGGATCTGCAGGACTGGCACCGCTTGGGCTCGTTTACAAAGCCCCGAGAATTGAAGAACTCCTGCTCCCCTACCGTGAAAATAAACTCACCGCCGCAGTCTACGCATACCAAAGTCTTGTCCGAAAGTGCCACCGGTTGGCCTCCTTAGGGCGTTTGATCATTTTGTCCATTAGGTCAACCAGTGCCGAGACAACAAACTTGAAGCGCCCACGCAGAAACAGCCATGGAAAACCTAACTTTTACCCTATGGCAACAATATATACCCACCAAATTCAATAATTGCAACCTAAAAGGAGAAAAATCAGCAAACTTGTAGCTACTTATGCTAATAATGCGATAAGTTTACGAAATACGTTTTTGGCATATGGCAATCACCACGAGTGTCAAAGCTTGGTAAGTGGGAGAAAGAGCATTGGATTGGCGGAGAGCGATTCTAACAACTGTTGACTGCTTGATGGCATGTCCACGCCTGGACCACTTCTTGTGGCGGGCTGGTGCCTGACTGAAACAGGTCGGTGGGATAGGGTCGCCTGTTCGCATGTAGTTTCGTCAAGCCAACCTGGGCAAAAGTTCTATACATCGGCCCCAGAAACTCAGCGGAGCCAAGCCATGCATGAGCTACAATTACCGAACCCAGGATCGGTGGTTGAAGTGGATGTTGGGCAGGCGGGAGCATCTTGAGGTTTAGACCCCGGGCAGACGCCCCGGTATTCACAATTCTACAAGACCGGGACTTTCGGGCCATCTGGTATGTCGGCACTCTGAGGGAGTTGTCCCGCCGGATGGAACTGCTGGTTCTGGGATGGCTCATCCTTCAATCTACCGGGTCTCCACTGCAATTGGGTCTTGTGTTGGTGTTCAACAACTTGCCGCGCCCGGTCCTTTCTCTGTTTACCGGCTTCATTGCTGACCGTTTCAACCGATGGCGCATTCTCATGCTATCCCAGGTAATTAATACTGCGGTGGCGGGTGTGGTTCTGGGTTTGATAGTTACCGATGCTATAGCAGCCTGGCACGTCTACGCCGCAGTATTCGTTCAGGGTGCTACCAAATCCCTGGAAGATCCCTCCCGGCGCACTGGCATACTGGATATCGTCGGGGAGCGTCGACTGGTAAATGCGCTGTCGCTGGATACCATCAGCAACACGTCAGGCAAGATGCTGGGCCCCCTCCTGGCTGGAATCATGATCGATACTTCGGGCCCGCTCATCTCATCGATGGTCGGCGGCGTTTCGATTGAGACTGGAGGCTACGTGGGGGCCTGCAGCCTGATTGTATTAGTGCACTTGATTGACCTGGGGGTAATGACCAGGGTACGCATCCCGCAAAAAGAACGAACCACCACACTGGAACCCGTATGGAGCAGCTTGAGCAGCGCTATTAGATATGCGCTGGCCACACCTTTGCTGTGGGGCATGCTTTACGTGACCATAATAATGAACGCGCTCGCTTTTCCTTTGCAGCAATTCATCCCTGACATTGGCGCCAACAACCTTGGGGTGGGAGCCACTCTGGTGGGGTTGTTAGTAGCGGGAGAAGGGATTGGACAAATGGCCGGCGCAGGGGCAATGGCGCTAACCCGCAACCTGCAGAGACATGGATTGGTCTTCATGCTGGGCTCTACGGTAGTGTTGCTGATGGCCATCGCCTTCGTGTGGTCGCCCTGGTACTTGCTTGCCTTCGGTGTACTGATAATCGCGGGCGTGGGTCAGTCCTGCTTTGGCACTATGCAGAGCACCATTACCATGCTTTCGGCTCCCCCGGACATGCGGGGCCGTATGGTCGGATTGATGAGTGTGTGCATCGGCATCGGAACTCCCCTCGGAGCGCTAGCAATTGGAATCCTGGCGGAGATCTACGGGACACCACTGGCAATTACTTTCAATGCTGTTGTTGGACTTGTGCTACTTATTCCCGCACTGATCTTTACCCCCCTCGCCCGGGGCCAAACGCGCCAAGTTGTGTATGCTCGACCAACTTGATGCCTGTTCCTTGATGGGTAAGCCTCTTTCTTTGCTCTACGTCCCCTTACCTTGCTTCGGCCCATTTGAGGGTTTATATTCTGTTGGCTTGGGAAGTCGTTAACAGTATTTGTTAGGCTATCCCATTAATCTGGTATCGATACATAGGCTTATAAGGAGTCTGATATGGCGAAAATCCTGATGATTCAAGGTGCGGGAATGAATATGAGGGGCAAAGTGCAGGTTGAAATATTTGGCCCTATGACTTTGCCGGAAATTAACGAGCAGGTGAAGGGCTATGCCGAGAGCCTGGGCCTCGATGTTGAATTCGTTCACTCGAACGTGGAAGGTGAAGTGGCGGATGCCCTCTATGCAGGCCACGACGGCGACGTGGATGCCGCAGTCATCAATCCCGCCGGTTACACTTCCCTCAACGGGGTTCTTCGCGCAGCCATAGCCCAGGTCCGGTATCCGGTGATTGAGGTCCACGCTTCTAACCCGGCATCCCGAGGCGGGGTTTCAGCGGTTCAGCCCGTTTGCAAGGGCTCCGTGTATGGTTTCGGTGTCTATGGCTACTATCTGGCCCTGGTGGGCTTGAAGCAGCAGTTAGCGGGATAACGAAAATAGGGGAAGGTCCCCGACACTTCGAACCCTTCGAGCAGCAGGGTTACACGGAAAAGCCGGACGAGCCCTTTACCACTCTGTGGTACGGACCCGACCGGCTCGAATTTCCGATTGATCTGACTACTCTAATTCAACAGTGCAACCCTGCCATGCATTGGACCGGGTTATCCGCAACGAAGGCAACGTACTTGAGTGAATACGGTGTCGTGAACGTCTGAGTTGGAAATCAGGTAGTCCATGATTATCCGCATAACTTTGCCTTCATCGGCTAGTTCGTACTTGTCCTTCATAGATGTTACAAAGCCCATTTGATCCGGGTTCAATTCTATTTCGTAAGTCTCTTTGTCTCCTGCCATTTAACTCTCCTTTGGCCTCATTCGTTTCAGATAACACGCTGGAGTGCTTCTTTGTCACGAAAAACCATAGCCTATTCTCTCCGCAGGTTCAACTGCGAACTTGGCCCAGAGTGGAGGGGCATCGACGGGATGACCTGGTGTAGGCCTACTCGCAAAGAATTACGAGGAAGGCCTAGTCAAAGAAGGTGTAGCGTTGTCGGTTAAGGATGACAGTAGTTTCGATTCGCCACCGGTAAGCAGCCTGCATGGGTTCCGGGTCGAATTGAACTGAGCGCAGGCTGCGGGCCAGATTGTCACGGATCGTGGACTCAGCGGCCTTAGCTCTATCCAGCAGATCGGTATTGTCCCCAGCCCGGTCCTGGTCGCGGACCAGAAACCAGCGAATCCAAAGCCAGTTGGAATGGATGTACATATAAGCCGCATCCAACTCCCGCTGCCTCACCTGCTTTTGCAGCTTGGCGATGGAGGCCTTAAGCTCCACATTGTCCGTCTCCAGCCGTTCGACCGCCTGGCTCAAGCTGGCGACTATATCTTCATATGTTGCCAAAATGGGGTCTCCGTTTCTTTAAGGAGCGGCGCACATCTTCTTGCAGCCTTACTCAATGGCATGAACCGTACCATCTGAGGTGCGTAAGTACAACACACCGCCGGCGAAAGCCAAAGGTTCGTTCACTCCGGTCCCCAGGGACAATTCCCAAACGGCCTCGCCAGATCCGCGGTCAATCGCATAAACATGTCCCTGCTGGGTTGCAATGTAAACCAAGTTCCCTGCAACTATGGGAGATGCATGTATGCCGCCAGTGGCCTCGAAGCGCCATTGTTCGGCGCCGGATAATGGGTCAACAGCATATAGGCGGCCGAGCAAATCTCCTACATATAGGCCGGTATTTGCCACGGCTGGGGAGGCTACTATGGTGGACTCTGCCTCATCGGGAGAGAAACGCCACCGGCCTCCCTGCTGTTGAGCGGGCTTGGGCACACCCGGTACTTGCCACAACCAGAATTGGGCCCAAACTCTCTTGAAGTGATATTGTCCCGGTACTTCTTTCTCACTGGCGTCGATGGCGTAGAGGCGACCGCCGGCTGCAAAGTAGACGTGCCCATGGGCAATAACCGGAGCAGCGTTGGTGGACCTGGGAGTGCGGTAGACGAGCCGGTTTTGGCCGGTACGGGCGTTCAGCAGGTGGATTCGCCCGCCCTTGTCGGGTACGGCCATCACACCATTGTAGATCGGACTGCTAGATCCCACTTTTTCCGTACTTTCGTAAGTCCAGATTTCTGTCCCGGTAGCAGCATCCAGCGCGTACTGCTTACTATCCCATGCGCCAAAATATACAACTCCTTCGTCCACAACCGGGGAGGAAGTAATGATGTCCCCCGCCCTAAAATCCCATAGTATTTCCCCCGTTTCGGGGTCCATGGCCCTTAGCCTATGATCAAGGAATCCGGCATAAAGCTTGGCGCCTGCCAGGGCCAGCGAAGCCTGTACCGGGCCGGAGGTTGGCTGAGACCAGACTTCTTCGCCAGTGTTGGCGTCCAGGGCCACAATCTTAAAGTAAGCTCCCTGGTAAACCTTTCCGTCGGCAACTATGGGCCCGGCTCTCGTCCCCTCCCCCGTAGGCGTACTCCACTGGAGCTTGCCAACCGGCAGGGCTACAGAGCCTGTATCAGACCGAACTACCTTTCGCTGGGCTACGTCTCCGCCGGCCATTGACCACTGGTTCACGGTCGAGGATGACGAAACGGTGGTGGCCGGACGGTTGAACAATAGAATGCGATAGTTGGGCATGAACGGGTAATTCAGCCACAGGACAAATAGAAGGACGGCAAGAGTGCAACCGCTGATAATTAGCCGGCGCCGGGTGAATAATCGTCGGTCTCTCCCGCCTGCAGCCCACCGGGGCAAAGCGAAGGTAACGTTGTTGCAAGCGGGGCAGCGCCGGGACCTGGGAATACTGGCTCCGCAATGGGGACAAGTTGTTTCTTCCAGCGTATTCGTGCCCTGAGCACCGGGCACCGTTGCGGCGGCTTCCCTACCAAAGATTCGGTTCAGTCTTAAGAAGTTGTGCTTCAGCACCGCGTCTCCAAAGGGGTAAATACGTAAGCCTGCCCATCCGGGCCAGGCACTGGTTAAAGGTCCGTTGAGGCGAACATTGAGGCAGTAACAGGTCTATGGTAGTGTGCCAAGTTGCTGCAGGAAAAATGGTACCCCGGAGGGGCTTCGATCCCCTGATCTCCACCTTGAAAGGGTGGCGTCCTAACCTGGCTAGACGACCGGGGCACACAACAAGATTCTACTACATTGGAGCAAGTATGCCAACGTGTCCGGAACGACCTGGCAGGTATAACGCATTTCAAGTGCCGGGCTTTGCCGGACGGAATTGACCGACGGCAGGGTGGCGCAGAAAATTTAACTTTCCCGCCATTTTCGCTCATTTCCACCCATTTGCCGCCTGGGAACAGGAATCCTGAATAAACATGAAGGAAAACACTTCTCCCACCACTTCCCCCAATGACTCTCTGCCGGTGGGTAGCCGGTACAGGGAAGGGGCGTACGGCGTTACATAAACCATGGTAGAAGGGGGTAACAAGGGCTGTCCAGTCCCGGTTTTCAGCGGACCCATTGTATGTTTGCCCGCCAAGTAATTGAGTGAAGGGTTGATACGCGAATAATCAAGAATGACCACCAATGGGACCCGCTTGCAATTGCACTGGGCGGCGATGGCGAATCAGTTCAGCGATGGGGAAGTCGGGGACGATGGGAAGGAGTGTTGCTCACTCAATCGTTGGGTAAGCATGGGGGGCTTGAGTGGCCACCCTGGTTCGCTTTGTTTCGGTGGACTTGGTTTGCCTTACCTTTGCTTTTGCGGCTGCCGTGCTCTTTTTTTCGGACGCCTTTATGAACTGCTCACGGGAAGGGCAACCGTGTCCAACCACGCATTCCTGGCAGCGGGGCCGCTGGGCTTTGCAAACCGTTCTGCCGTGGTTGATAAATGCCTGGTGGAAGGGATAAACCTGCTCCGGTTCTACGGCCGCTTCCAATAGGTCGTGGGCTTTGTCTACTGAAACTTTGGGGCCTATCAGGGCCATCCGCTGGGAGACCCGGTAAATGTGGGTGTCGATTGCCATGGCCGGCATACCGAGGGAAAAGCTCAATATTATGCCGGCAGACTTGGGTCCGATGCCTGGCAGTTGCCGGAGCCATGCCTTGGCATCTTCCAGGGGCATTTCCCGCAGGAAGGAAAGATCTAGCGTGCCGTTCAACTCCAATATCCGGGACAGCACCTGCTTGATTCGGGGAGCCTTGATCTTTGCAAGCCCGCCACCGCTGATTGCCGACTCTATTCTCGACACATCAGCAGCGGCGACTGCCTCAAGCGAACCGAATTCTAGCATCAAGCTGCGAAACGCCCGTTCAGAGTTGGTGTCGGAGGTGTGCTGGGAAAGAATTGTAAAGGTCAGTTCGTGGACAGGGTCGAGACGGGGTTCATCGGGAAAGGGTCCGTATTCCTCTGTCATCAACCGGATAGCTTCGTTGATGGCGATGGTCGGCACGGCTTTCCTGCGCCCACGCCGGCGGGGAGTGGGACTGGGAGATTTTACCACAGCCTTTTCTTCGGTTTTGGAGGCTTTTGCCGGCACAAGCCTACTCCGCAATTATGGATTGGACTTGGGGATAGTACCTGTTAAAAAGCTCCGCTTCGGGGCGCGTTCCAAGCACCCTCATTCTTTCGTAGCTGGCTAACTCGCTCCCCCAAAGTTCCTGCGCTGCTCCGAACGTAGGAACTGCTCCAGTTCCCGCACTACGTCTGCCGGTTCCGGCATGGGACTGTCGGCGAGAGATTCGTCGTAACGGTCTTCCAGTTTCTTGACGTAACTCTCGAGTTGATCGTCCTTTCCAATTGCCTGAATCACTTCCTGGTCGAACTTATCTGCCGCCGAGCGCAATTCCTTCAGGTTAACCGGGAGTTGCAGGATCCTGGAAATGGTATCTGCCAGGGTATAGCAAACCCGGTAGTTGGGCGCCGCCTGGAGGTAATGAGAAGTGTGGCCCCAGAGAGAGGCGTAACTCATGCCCTTCTTGGTGCAGGTTTCCATTACCGAGGTGCTGATTCCCGTTGGTCCCTGGTAGTTTGAAGTTCCAATGTTCGCCGATTCCAGCGCTTCCTGTAACAAGGGCAGGGTTGATGACCCGGTAAGCTTTACTTGCCTGGTATGGGGAACGGCGTCAAGCAGGGCACCCATATGCACCACAGTTCTCACACCCAGGTCCAGGGCCAGGTTGGCGATGGTTTCCGAATAGGTGCGCCACTTCAGGTTTGGCTCGACTCCCATGAAAAAGAGGGCACCCTTGGAAGAGCCTGACGTTGCGGGCTGCTGCGGCAACCAGTAATAAAATTCATTTGAGGGCCAGCGCACCCGGCGCCGTCCGTCACGGGTGCGATATGACCTCGGACGTTCCTGGGTAAAGTCGTAGAATTCCTCGGGGTCAATGTCGGCGAATTTGGTGGCCCCCAGGTCGCGCAGCATGTACTTCAAACTGGAGGTGGCGCTCTCTCCGGCGTCGGGCCACCCGGCAAAGGCAATGATCAGGTGGTCAAACTTCTTGTCCGGTTTCCCGTGGAGGTTCAAATAGCTCATCAGACAGCCTTGTTGGAAGATTCCCGGCGGCGCGGGTCTGATCCCCGGGAGAAAATCAATGGATTAGTTAGAGGGAAAGTCAGTGGAGGAGTCTTTCACGTACAAGTTTAACATTCGCCAATACGGGTAACAAGAAGTGGATGTGCCACCGCACCTACACCGCCCGTCCCGAGAGAATGCCCAGATATGCTGCTCCCAATCCAATCAATAGATTGGCGCCAATGTACAAGCCTGCCCGCGTTAGCTCGCCCGATTCCAACAGGCGAACAGTGTCGTAGCTGAGGGTGGAGAAGGTTGTGTATCCTCCCAGAACCCCAACAGCAACCATCGCCCTAATATCGGCGGAAATATTATTTCTCTGGAGAGCATAGGCAAGAAAGAAGCCCAGTAAGAAGGAACCGGTTACATTTACGAAGAAAGTTCCCCATACCGTGCCGGATCCAAGGAAGTGAACGGCAACCCGTCCCGCGGCTAATCGCAATACTGAACCGGCAGCGCCGCCGGCGGCAACGAGGAGCCAGATCATTCGTAAATGTTGCCGATTGATGGAGTTTCAGCGGTTGTGATATAGCCCATTGATCAGGCCCAAACTCTCTTTCTTCCCAGAGTGGGATAGTCCACCTTTATTCCCCCACACGGCTTTTCCAGCGAAGTGAATAGTCTGTTCAAGACTACAGGGAGCGCGGTCAACAATTCGTTCCACACCGGTTCCCGGTCGCCAGTCGAAAATGATTTCCAGCCCTTCGGCAACACCTTTCCCGACTAGCCCCCGCGCCACGGGGAGATTCCGGTATTCTGCATCCGCAAGGTGTACACCGACGTTCGGGCCGTGAAGAACATGGTGCGGTTGTCGGGACCGCCCCAGGCGCAGTTGGCGGGAATTTCCGGCAGGCGAATTATGCCAAGATGATTACCAAGAGCATCAAAGACCCAGCAGCCGCCGGGGCCGGTGCTGTAGACGTTCCCTGCCGAATCGACCTTCATTCCGTCAGGTACGCCGTCGGGCTCGTCCGAAGACATGTCGGCGAAGACCCGGCCATTTGATCCCGTTCCATCCGGAAGCACATCGTAGGCCGCGATGTACATTCTTTCGCGTGTATTTGTAACGTACAGAACAGTTTCGTCGGGTGAGAAGGCGAGGCCGTTGGGGTACTCGGTGTCGGTAATAGCTGCTGTGACCGTACCATCGGGCGCGATGCGATGAACGCCACTGAAGTCAATCTCACGTTCTTCGGCAGGCACACGGCCTCCCGGGTTGGTGAAGTAGATGCTGCCGTCGGAGTGGCAGACCACATCATTGGGCCGGTTGAGGCGCTTGCCTTCCCACTGCTCTGCAAGGGGTGTAATGGTGCCATCGTGCTCCCGGCGACTCATTCGCCGTCCGTCGCCCTCGCACATAACCAGCCTCCCTTCCAGATCGAAGGTAAGGCCGTTGGAACCGTTGCTAGGTTCCCGAAAGATTTCGGTTTGGCCGCCAGGGACCAGCTTAAAGATGGCGCCCGGCTCCCTTCGAACGTCCACGAACAGCCAATAGCCGTCGGGATGCCAGAGGGGGCCTTCAGTGAATACGAACCCGGTAGCCAGGCATTCCGCAGTCGATGTTTCTACAATCCGGTCCAAGTTGTCCGCCATGGTGACCTCCATGCTGCATGATTTAGGGGAGCGCTGTCGGCTCCGGGCATTCCGGCTGCCACCGAGGTGTCAGGAAGGCAAGTGCGACAGGTATTGGTTCACATAATCCATTCCAGCCATATCGCTGAACGCGGCCATCAGTTGATTGGTAACGGGCCCTGGCACCTTGCCGTCTCCTATCCTGGCTCCGTTTATGGAAGAAATGGGACAGATGCACAGGCTGGTGGAAGTGAGAAAAGCTTCGTCGGCAGTATAGGCGTCGAACAAGTCGAGGTCTTCCTCGGCAACAGGCAGGCTGAGGCCGGACGCCAGGTCCAGCACTGCGCTGCGAGTGATACCCTCCAGCACGAAACGACCTTGGGGTGTAGCTACAGTGCCGTCCTTGACCAAGAAAATATTGCTGCCCTTGCCTTCAGTAAGGTTGCCTGACTCGTCCAGCAGCACGGCCCAGGCATCGGGGTCAGTCTCGTGGACCTCCAGTTCTCCCATGATCAGGTTCAGATAATTGTGAGTCTTGGCCCGGGGACTGACAAACCGGGGAGGGATGCGCGGTACGGAAGGCGTTACGACCCTGATACCATCGCGGTAAAGAGAGGCTCGACGAGCGAAAGGTATGGCGTGGCTTTCAATCAGAACGGTGGGTCGCGACTCCGCTCCCGGCTCCGACGATTCGACGCCGCGACTGATCCGCTGCATTACCCACATATCCTGACCCGGGGGCAGCAGAGGATAGTTGTGGTTTACTACTTCAAGGGACCACCGCTCCATTTTTGCAGGGTCTATACCCGGGTCAATCCGAAGGTAGCGCAACGAATTGTACAGTCGTTCTACATGTTCCCGGAGCTTGAATGTCTGGCCGTTGAATGTGCGAGTGGCGTCAAAAACTGCGTCTCCGTAGATGAACCCTCGGTCGCGAATCGAAATTCCTACATCCCTTTCCGGCAGCAGTTGTCCATTGAAAAAGGCGATATTTTCCTGGGAAGGAAGGTTATCGGGCATTTCGCCGCCTCCTTCTGGGGGTTTCAGTGCCCGGCCCTCTCTTTCGAGCGCGCGGGCCGGAGTTCGTCCATCAGGCCACTATGAATTTTTGCCAGCCTTTTCGGTGAGACGTCAGGCGGCGCCCAGGTCACTGGCTACCTTACCGATTGCCTGGTCCATCGTGGAGACGATCTGTTCGATCTCGCCAGGAGTAACACAAAGTGGCGGCATGATGTTCATCACGTCTCCGCCCCGGAGGAACAGCCCGTCGTCGGCGAACCCCTGGGTGAGCCGCGGACCCAGGTCGGCATCTGACGGGAAATGTTCCCTGGTCTCCCGGTCCTTTACCAGTTCCAGACCGCACATCAGGCCCAGGCCACGGACGTTGCCAATGATGGAATGTTTCTGCTTAAGCTCTTCCAAGCCGTCCAGCAGGTATTGACCCATTCGAGCTGAGTTTTCCACCATTCCCTCGCGTTCCATAATTTCCAGGTTCTTGAGGGAAGCAGCGGCTGCTACCGGGTGGCCGCCAAATGTAATTACGTGGCGAAAAGCCGCATTAGGCCCGCCCACGAAGGCATCGGCGATGGGCTTGCGGAGGATGGCCCCGCCCATGGGAATGTAGCCGCTGGTGATGCCCTTGGCGACCGTCATCATGTCCGGCGTAATGCCCCAATGCTCGCAGGCGAACATCTTGCCAGTTCGGCCAAAGCCGGTGATTACTTCGTCAGCTATCAGCAGGCAGCCGTACTTGTCGCACAACTCCCTCAGCAGTGGCCAATAATTGTCCGGGGGAACCACCGCGCCCAAGGGACTGGAGACGGGTTCGGCCACGACGGCGGCGATGGTCTCGGGTCCCTGGAAACGGATTATGTTCTCGATTGCGTCCACGCAGCGCTGGCCGCACTCCTCGGGAGTGCTGCTGTTGAACTCGCAATGATAGAAGTTAGGTTGGGGAGCGTGGAAAGAGCCGGGCATCAGGGGTTCATAGTCGGTCTTGGGGTAAAGGAAATTTCCCCCCAGCGCCAGAGCGCCGAAGGTGGCTCCGTGATAGGAGTCTTTCCTGCTGATGAACTTGGTGCGTTCAGGCTCTCCTATCCTCTTGAAGTAGGCACGGGACAGCTTCAGAGCCGTCTCAACGGACTCGGACCCTCCGCTGGTGAAAGAAACAGCGGGAAAGGTCGCCGGGGGTGATGGAGGCGATCTTTTCTGACAACCGCACTGCCGGTTCCGTGGTGGTACCCATCGGCATATAGGTAATCTTGAGCATCTGCTCGTATGCAGCGTCGGCGACCTCCGTTTGACCATAACCAATGTTCTTTAGCCAAAGGCCCGACATGGCATCAATGTAAGTATTGCCCAGGGCATCGGTTACCTTGCAGCCCTTGCCCTCCACGAAGATCTGGGGCTCTCCCTTCTCCGCCATATCGCTGGGCTCTCGCAGGTAGACCCAGAGATTTTCCAGTGCAGTACGCTGGAGGTCTTTTACACTGTCTTCTGTATGGATTGCCATAACACCCTCCGGCTGCTTTTTCGGGGGCAAACCGTCTGACGAATCAGACTAGGAACGGTAGGCGAAAGTTTAACATTGGGCAGGGTCAACTACAAACGAAAACAGGTGTTGGGACAACTCTCCTGGCGCCAAATTGGGAAGCCAATTTGCCGTTGCTACTGTGATAAACTAACCGTCAATACGCAGCTTTGTCCGCAATTTGCGTTTGGGGAGGAATAGCGATGGCCACCACCGCGGCGGGTCGCAGGATTCAAGGCACGGAGCGAACCGAAATTGCAGAAGAACTTCGAAGGCGAGTTGCCGGTGAAGTACGCTTTGATCCCTTTTCTCGCGTGTTGTACAGCACCGACGCCAGCATTTACCAGATGGAACCCGTGGGCGTTGTTATTCCCCGCAGCGCTGAAGATGTGCTGGCAGTGGTGGACTTGGCCAGCGAGAACGAAATACCAGTGCTCCCCGCGAGCGGGCGGTACAGGACTGGCTGGCCAATCGGTTAACCACGCCATCGTGATGGACTTCAGCAAGTACCTTAACCAGGTGATAGAACTGAACCGGGAGGAAAGCTGGGTTCGGGTACAGCCCGGGATTGTCCTTGACCAGCTAAACCGTTACCTGGCTCCCTACGGCCTTCAATATGCTCCCGACCCCACCACTTCCAACCGCGCCTGTGTTGGCGGAGGCATTGGCAACAATACCTGCGGCGCCCATTCAGTTATTTACGGAAAGACTCTGGACCATATTAAGGAAGTGGACGTGGTACTTTCCGACGCCAGTCAGGCCCACTTCCAGACGCTGGAGCCCCACGAACTGGATACCAAGCTAAACGGGGAAGGGCTTGAATCGGACATTTACCGAGGCGTACTGCAAATAGCCCGCGAGAATCTGGCGGAAATCGAGGCCAGATATCCGAAGATAATGCGCCGGGTGAGTGGCTATAACCTGGATTCCTTCCTGGGAGAGGAACCGGTTAACCTGACCAAGATGGTGGTTGGGTCCGAGGGAACCCTGTGTGTGGTAAACGAGGCCAAAATAAACCTGGTTCCCCGTCCGACGATGACGTCTCTTTCCGTTCTGCATTTCAGGGACATCTTTGAGGCCAGCGAAGCAACGAAGGAGGTCCTGAATCACGGCCCGTCTTCGGTGGAAGTGTTGGACAAGATGGTCCTGGACCGCTCGCGAGAATCTATGGGGCAGTCCCGGAACATGGCTTTTGTGCAGGGCGATCCCGGCGCGGTGCTCCTGGTGGAATTTTACGGTGAGTCGGAAGCTGAGCTTACGTCCAAGATGGAGAACCTGAAGGATGATATGGCCCGCCGTCGGTTGGGGTATGCCTGCGTTAACCTGCTTGCCCGCGCCGACCAGGACATGGTGTGGAATATACGAAAGGGCGGATTGGGACTGTTGATGAGCACCCACGGCGACGCCAAACCCATCCCCTTCGTTGAAGACCCGGCGGTTGACCCGGAAAACCTGGGTGAGTTTGTCCGTCGCTTCGACGAGGTGGTCCGCAACCACGATACTACAGCTGGCTACTACGGACATGCCAGCGTTGGCTGCCTCCACATCAGGCCGCTGGTTAGCCTGAAGAGCGCCGAAGGGATCGAAAAAATGCTCTCCATCGGCGAGGAAATCAGCGACCTGGTCAAGGAGTTCGGCGGTTCCATGAGCGGGGAGCACGGGGACGGCATCGTCCGCGGTGTGTGGACCGAAAAGATGTTTGGCCCCGAGATTTACCAGGCCTTCCGCGATTTGAAGAGCACTTTCGACCCCCACGGAATAATGAACCCGGGGAAGATAATCGATTGCCCTCCTATGCGGGAAAACCTGCGCTATGGCTCCGAATACGAGGCCATTTCCCTGAGCACCAGTCTTGATTTCTCGCAGGATTCTAACTTCGCCGGCGCGGTGGAGATGTGCAACGGAATGGGGGCCTGCCGCAAGCTTACCGGCACCATGTGTCCGTCCTTCATGGCCACAAGGGAAGAGGAGCATTCCACCAGGGGGCGGGCCAATTTGCTGCGGGCCGCACTATCCGGCAATTTCCCCGAGGGCACCATAACCGACAAGCGCCTCTACGATGCCATGGACCTCTGCCTTGAGTGCAAGGCCTGTAAGTCCGAGTGTGAGTCGGGCGTGGACATGGCAAAGCTCAAGTATGAATTCCTCGACAACTACTATAAAACGAACAAACGTCCTTTCCGCAACAAGTTCTTCGCCCACATTGCGCGTTTCAGCCGGATTGGCAGCCGCTTTGCGTCGCTGGCTAACCTTGGGGCAGGCAGCCCGATTGGTCGATTCTTTTCCAGCGCATTTCTGGGTGTTCATCCCAAAAGGCAGCTGCCCAAATTCGCCAGCCCCACCCTGGCACAGTGGTTCAATTCGCGGGCCGGCACCAATTTAAAGGGGACGGCTAAGGGTACAGTCGCTCTCTTTAACGATACCTTCATGAACTACAATTATCCGGAAATCGGCATTGCTGCCGTGGAGCTGCTGGAGGCCGCCGGCTATCGAGTCCAGTTGGCTGACGCCGAGTGCTGCGGCCGTCCCATGATTTCCAAGGGACTGCTGGATGAGGCGGCGGCCCACGCCAGATACAATGTAGACCGCCTCTATGCCTTTGCTGACCAGGGAGTCCCCATTATTGGCTGCGAACCAAGTTGCCTGCTAACCTTCCGCGACGAGTACCCGGAGTTCTGCCAGGATGAACGTGCTGCCAAAGTCGCCGACCACAGCTATATGATCGATGAGTTCCTTGCTATGCTCCAGGAAAAGGGTGAGCTTGACCTGGCGTTCACTTCGCTGGAGAAAAAAGTCTTGTTCCACGGTCATTGCCACCAGAAATCCCTGGTGGGAACAAGCACATCTATGGCAGCTCTGAGCCTGGCGCCGGGTTACCAGGTGGAGTTGATTAATTCCGGTTGCTGCGGAATGGCCGGTTCCTTCGGCTTTGAGAAGGAACACTACGACATTTCCATGACTATCGGAGAACAGGTATTGTTCCCAGCGATCCGCGACAAGGGTCCTGAGTGGGAAGTGGCCGTTATGGGTGTCTCTTGTCGCCAGCAGGTGGAGCATGGCACCGGGCGCCCCGCCAGGCACCTGGTAGAAATCTTGATGGACGCTGTGGCCTGACCCCACAAAGTATTTCTTATGGGGCCGGAACTGTTCGGATGGTCTCACCATAGTTGAATGCGGCCACAGCCAGGTCGTAGATGTTCACTACACCGTCGCTGTTTGCGTCGCCAAAGAGCAGTGTCACCTCCGGAATCTCCAGCGACTCTCTCGAGTCCAGAGTAAAGCCGTTTATTAGGACTGGAATGTGCCCGGGCGCCCCGATGTAAAGGTCAAAAGTCTCAGTGGGGGCCGGCGCTTCAAATCTGCCATCTCGGTCGGCGAATGTAACCTCGTCACCAATGGTAACGTAGGCGCCCAGGCTGTTTGAGTCATTTTGCAGTTTTATCCTTCCTCTTATCGTGCCATCTATCGTAGTTTCCACTAATGGACGAGCCATCGCTTGGCCAGGTTGGTAAGTGGCCGCCCCACCAAAAACGTGCAGTCGGCTTAACGGATCCGCCTCAGTGGACACCTCTGGCTTACGAATTGAATTTGCCAGTCTGGCCTCAACCGATCCTGAAAAGATGACGGACAGGGGAATGGCCGACGTGTTGATGTCAGGTCTTTTGCTGCCAAGAGTGGACATGACGGTCAACGGGCTGATAAACAACTCGGTCAGACTCATAGCTTCCGTTTCAATGGTCGGTGCTAAGAAGACGTTAAGTACACGGTCTTGAGTAATGTCGGACATGATTTCGGCTAAAGGAAGTGCGTCGGTTAAAATCGCAGGCACAGAAAGCATTTGGGTGCGATTGCCTTCGATTTCGCTGGAGAAAATGTCGGTAAGCGGGTCTGCTTCAGTTTGTAAATCCGGTCCTGAGAGAGTACTTAGCGAGTCGCTGTCAGCATCGTCTATTTGAATACTGGTCAACGGTGCAATTTCAGCATCAATCCCTGGCCTGAGTAAGAATTGATCGACGCGGGCATCAGCGTTGTCAGACAGAATGCGAGTGAGTAGTTCAGAGATGGTTTCAATATTAGGGTTGGCAAAATTATCATTTACCTTTGTTTGAACGCCTGCGCTGAATATCTCGCTAAGCTTGCTTCCCAGAGTTCCTATGTCCGGATCCTTCAAGTCTAAATCGTCGTCTGCATCGACAGGACCCTTGAATACACTGCTCAGCGCCTCTCCCTCGGTTTGTATCAAAGCATTTGAAGCTTCGAGCGACTTCATACCCTGTACGGGTCCCACGAAGGTGCTGCTAAGGGCAACAGACTCCGTTTGAACCAGGGGTACTGCCAACGGCAACTCCTCCCCATACTTGGCTTGTGGAATTTCTAAATGTTCCGGAAACGCAATCTCAGGTGCCTCGGGAGCGGCAATGATCCATATCCCTGGTAGAAGACTCAGGGAATTGTTGCTGCTGTCTGAATCGCCTTCCAATACTGCGGTTGCGGTCAGGGAGTGAATGGTTCCCGGCGTTGGCGGGCCTGGCGGAGGCGGACCGCCAGAGGCTCCACAGGTATCCCAGTCGAGACTTGCGGTAGTTGAGCTACTGGCATCCAGCGTTATTTCTTTCGAGGCGATCGGCTTATTCTCGGTGTTGTCATGAAGACTGACGCTGAATGTCTCCTCGCCGGATCCGTTGTTCACCACACCAATTTGGATAGTGACGGTGTCGCCTTCATTGGCAGAGGGAGGGCCCATTTGAATTATTGAAGTTACTGCTACGTCCTTCGTTTCACCCTGAAGTACAGAAGTGTCGTGACCAGGAGGAATAGACGTTTGAGAAGCCCTGACAAGTGATGTTGGAAGGGTCAGGACGTAAATAGTAAAGGCCGAAATCAAGAGGGCAGTTGAAAGGTAGTTTCTCCAATTTCCGGCTGAAACTCTTAACCTGGGCATGAGCGGCACTAATTGGAGACGGAGTAGAGAATCATCAGCAGGGCCCCAGAAGCTCCTTCATCCCTCTCCGACTGAATCAGCTTCCATGTGTGGTTGGCCTGGTTATTGAAATCTGACAGGATTGCCGTGCTGCTTGATATTCCCTTGGTGCATTGTTCAGTGATCAGGTCGGAGTCGTCCAGGATAACTTTGGCGCATGGTGGATCGGTGTTGCTTGCCAGAGAGACCCACATCGTCGCTGAAACCTCCGCCACAGTTAATGACGTCGGAACCGAAAACTGGACAGGGTATTCTCCCTGAATTTGCCTGGAAACGGCCATCATCAAGAAGTTATCAGCATCCGTATGTTGCCAATGGTAGTATCCCAGACTGCTATCATCGTGCTCGATTGCTGTTTCGCCCAATGCGTCATCCACCACCACGTTTATCGCGTCCAACAGGGTGGTATTGCTAATGTCCGTTATTTCAGGATTTTCCGTGTTCTCTTCCCTGGCCTGCCAGATTTGTGACGAAGATGTGCCGCTTGGCAGGTAAGCCACAATCCAGCCTTCGTCGTCGTAATAGAGGTTAACGGTGGATGCTATCGAGTCTATGTTCGTCAATGAAAGAGTCGATATCGTGTAGTTGTCGCCTATTTCTACCAGAGTTGCCGGAGCTGTCCTTACCGTAATGGCATTGGATTCGACCTGGCCGAAGATGTGGTCGTCTACCGTTGCTTTGTCAAGGCTATAGTCACCAATGCTCCCCATGCGATAGTAGGCTGAAAACCCGGCATCGTCTGACGGGAAGGCTAAGTCAGAGCCCTGCAATGCTTCCCGGGCCTCAGCGGTCAAGCCAAGTTGTTCTGCTGGCACTTCACCATCTTCCGGCTGCGCCGCCAGGTCCGAGCGGTTCCACGCCAGCAGCACAACCAGTGCTGCCAGGAAAATAAGGACGGCGACAGACAATCTCAGGCGCTCAAAAGGCAAATACATAGCAATCCTAAATACTTTGTAATGCGATATAAAGAGTTGTAATGCGAAGCGGTTATTTTTATCACTTCGCGTTGACAACGTCAACCTTGCTGGGCGAGGGAGAAAGGGTTGGACTAAGTAGAGTTAGACGAAGTGGCAGGAAAGAAGGCAATGCAGTGCAGCGCAAGCCTGCCAACTGGAATGAACCGGTCGGAAGCTAGCACTGAATTGTGAGCAGTAACAGCAGGAAAAGGGACTACGAGACAGTGGGACGTTTATCCGCCCAGGGCCGGGCCCGTTCAAAGGCTGCACAGGCCTGCAACACATTGGCCTCTGAGCCTGTTGGACCCACCAGGTGCAGGCCGATGGGCATTCCGGCGCTTGCCGGGTCCCCGGAAAATCCACAGGGAACACTGGCCGCGGTTTGGCCGGTCATGTTGATGGGGAAGGTGAAGGGCAGGTACCCCCAGAAGGGGTCCACTTCCTTACCGCCAATCACCGAAGGACGCTGGTCAATTGGAAACGCCGGCACGGCCATTGTCGGAGTCAGGAGCAGGTCGTAGTTGTCGAAAAAGGTCTCCATTTGCCGCCGCAGTTGGTCAACACGAAGCAGGGCACGAGACAGGTCCGCACCGGTTACTTCCGCGCCATGCTCAAACGCGCGCAGCCCGTAGTAAGTAAAATCGTCACGATGTTCTTCCAGCAGATGGCCGTAGGATGTATAGGAAGCAGTGGCAAACACGTCCCAAAAAGCCTGGAAGGGGTCATCAATTCTGAGGTCTGGCGTCTCAACGGAGGCACCCAGTTCTTCGAAAACTCTGGCTGCATTCTCGGTGACCCTCAATACTTCACGGTCCACACCGGCATAGCCGAGGTCAGGACTCCAGGCAATCTTCCAGCCGCTTACTCCCTTGTCCAAACCGGACGAGAAGTCGGGGGGCGCTACCCGCATGGATACCGGGTCACGGGGATCGGGACCAGCCAGCACCTGGAGAAGCAAAGCGCTATCCGCTACGGTGCGGGACATGGGGCCCGATTGGGAAAAGTGGTTCGCTGCAGGATAGCCGTAGCCACCGTAACGAGGAACTCGCCCTTGAGAGGGCTTGATACCGAAAACGCCACTGAAGCTGGCCGGAATCCGGATGGAGCCCCCGCCGTCACTTCCGGTTGCCAAAGTGCAAAGTCCCGAAGCCAATGCCGCTGCTGCTCCGCCGCTGGAGCCGCCCGGCGTTCTGCCAGTATCCCAAGGGTTGCGACAAGCGTCGCCCAACTTGTTCTCGGTAGTCCCAGAGAGTCCGAATTCCGGCGTGTTTGTTTTACCCAGAATGATCGCGCCGGACGACTTTACTCTTTCAACAACGACCGAATCCAGGTCGGGTGTACGTCCGCGAAAGATGGCTGATCCCAATGTGGTTGGCACGCCACTGGTCATCTCCAGGTCTTTGACTGAAATTGGTATGCCATGCAAGGGGCCCAACTGCTCTCCCCGCTGCACCGCCCCCTGGGCGCTGTGGGCTTCCGCCATTGCATTATCCGCGCACAATTCGAGGTAAGCGTTCAGTTTGGGGTTAATCGCCGCAATTCTGCTGTAGAACAACTCCGTAAGTTCCACGCAGGAAATTTCCTTTGAACGAATCAATTTGGCCAGTTCCGTTGCGGACTTGAAGGCGAGTTCTTGCTCCATCTTTCTACCGCTCCAAGGGAAACTTCAAGGCTCCCTTCAAATTTTGGTGTTTTTCCGAACTTTTTTTAAATTGACCTTTAAACGGGACCCTCTCTACAATCCGGGTGATTATAGCAAAGTAAGACTCGTGGGACGCTTCGTGCGTCCTACACCAAAAGGAATGACGGTTGACCAAAGTCGGAATCATTGCCAATCCGGCCGCCAGCAAAGACATTCGCCGGCTGGTCGCTCAAGGGAGAGTCATTCCCGACTGGGAAAAGGTCAACATCGTACGACGGGTGCTCCTGGGCCTTCAGGCGGTGGGAGTTGAGCAAGTCGTTGCCATGCCCGATGGTTCTCATCTGTGCCAGAGGGCCAGGGATGACTCCCAATTGCACGTCGACTTGTCCCTGCTTGAGATGCCCACTTACTTCACGGAAGGGGACACTATTCGGGCAGCAGGCATGATGGCTCAAGAGGGGGTGACTTGCCTGGTTACCCTGGGGGGCGATGGGACCAACAGGGCGGTGGCATGCGGCAGTTCCACCATTCCAGTTGTGCCCATTTCCACTGGCACCAATAACGTCTTCCCGCAGATGGTGGAAGGGACTCTTGCCGGCCTGGTTGCGGGTCTGGTGGCCAGCGGCAAACTGTTGCCCGATTGGGTGTCTGTAACCAGCAAGACCCTTGCGGTTTACGTAGATAACGAATATCGGGACCTGGCCTTGGTGGATGTGGCCTTATCCCGGGAACGGTACGTAGCCACGCGCGCCATATGGGATCTCAGCACCCTCTACGAGGTTTTCCTCACTCGCGCCGAACCGGCAGCCATCGGCCTGTCTTCGGTGGGGGCGCGGTTGCAGCACATCTCACTGAGTGACGCTGGAGGGCTGCGGTACGTCCTGGCTGGCAGGAACGCTTCGCCAGATGGGGAACCTGGGCAGTCCACAGAGACCCAGGGGATGTCACACGGGGCCGGTCAGTCCACAGTCCTGGCGCCTGTGGCGCCGGGGATGGTCGCCGAAGTGCATATAGCAAGTTGGGCACGCCTCGCGGAGGGTGAACGGGTCGAAGTAGAGCGGCGCCATAGCACCATCGCACTGGATGGCGAACGGGCGCTCACGGTAACTCCGCAGCAAAAGGTAGAAATCTCGGTGCAGAGAAACGGGCCGCCGGTGGTGCAAGTGGAAAGGGCCCTGCAAGTGGCAGCCGAGTTGGGACTATTTCGCAGGTAGGCAGTAAAACCGGGTAGCAATGTTTCCCGAGAGAGAGTGAAGGGTGGTGAGGATCTGATGGCATTACTGGTTGAAAGAGAGAGAGAATTACCTGGACTTGAAAACAAGAGGCTCTGTGAATGCCCGCCAAAACATATCAATTGCATGACCGCCAAGGAATGGATCAAGTCGCAATTGGGAGTTTGGCAGTTTTACTACGAATCAAGGGATATCAGGGACAAGGCCGCTCATCCGGCTACCTATCCAATATCCCTGGCCGCACGATGTATCTCCCTGTTTACGCATGAAGGGGAGTTGGTGCTTGATCCCTTTGTCGGCAGTGGCACGACGTTGGTGGCTGCGAGGGACTTGAACCGTAATGCCGTGGGTTTTGACCTCAAACAGGACTACATTGACCTGTGTGAGGCAAGGCTGGAGCCGGAGACAGCGCACGATGCCACCGCACAAGTTGGATTTTGTGGCGACGCCAGAATGATAGAGGACTTTCTCGAACCAGAGTCGGTCAGCTTGATACTTACTTCGCCTCCCTACGCAAACTTGCTGAATCGACCCCGCCTTAACAAGAGCCGCAGGGGAGCGGAGCGAAAGAACAGCCAATACCTTAAGACTGAACAATACAGCCAGGACCCGAGGGACCTGGGAACCCTTGACCTAGACTCCTACCAGGACGCTATGGCAGAAATCTATGGCAGCCTCTTCCCGTTGCTGCGGGAGCGGGGGCATTGCGTCATTGACGTTCCAGATATGTGGCTGGATAATCGGCGCATTACTATCCATACCGCCGTGGTCGAAGCGCTGCGTTCGGTGGGATATGAACTGAGAAACACTATCATTTGGGACCGGACAAACATAGTAAATCGCGTCGGTATTTTCGGTTGGCCCTCGAACTACATTACGATGGGAACTACTTTCGAATACCTGCTGGATTTTTGGAAGCCGGAGTCTGGGACTGCGAGCGGACGCTGAACCCCTGTTCCATCAATAGCGGTTGCATGAAAGGAATCGCGAGGGTCGCGTGTTAACCGGCCTAGAGTTGTTGATCGCCATCCTCGCGGTGGCGGTCGGCGCAACCATCATGGGGACCGTCAGCTTTGGTATGGGCCTGGTTGTCGCTCCCATCTTGTTGCTATTCCTGGACCCTAAGTCGGCAATAGTAACTGTCAACGCTATAATTCCAATCCTGCTTTCTTTCGTCCTGCTGACTACGTGGCGCCACCTGCAGTTTCGATTACTGAAAGGAATGGCGGTTGGTGGAGTTCTGGCCGTTCCGTTGGGGGTTCTGGTCCTGGAATCGGCTAACCCAACGGTTTTGAGGTTAACGATAGGCGCTGCGATATTGTGTCTGGGTGTCCTCAACCTGCTTAATATTCAACTGCCAATGGCAAACAGGCGCGGCTCCGGACTGTTAGTAGGGTTCCTCACTTCCCTTTCCATAACTACTCTAAGCATCGGCGGGCCCTTGGCGGCGGCATACATTATTGCCCAGCACTGGCATCGAGAACAGATGAGGGCAGCCCTTGCCTTCTATTTCCTTTGCACTTACATTGTGGGGTTTGTACTGTATTACTTCATTGGGCTGGTGGATCGGGATATCTTGGTCAATATTGCCCTGCTGGTGCCGTCATTAGTGGTGGGTTTCGGTGTCGGGGCATTGCTGGCGAGGCGGATGAATGAGGCCGTATTCCGGTACGTGGCTATTGGGGTAATTATCACCGGTAGCCTAGTGCTACTGGGGCAAGAGGTGTCCAAGGTGGTAGCGGGATGAATTCCCCACGGTGGATAGGCTTACCCTACCCGCAATTATGCGGTGCTAAGTTTCGAGGCATGAAGAAGAGCTACGAAACAATCGGGCTAGGTAAGCGGGGGAAGTGTGGATAAGAAAAGGGGCGAGTCTTATCTCACCCCTTTTACATGTGGAGTTTCCGTCTCAGCTTAAGCGCCGCTCAGGTCATGATAGGCGGCGAGGGCAGCGGTAATGCCGTCACCCACCGCGGCGCCCAACTGGCGAGTTGAATCAGCGCGGGCATCTCCACAGGCGTACACGCCGGGAGCCTTGGTACGCATGTGGATGTCAGTGTATAAGTGACCCAGTGGGTCCATGTCCAGCAGGCCCTTGAGGTATTCCGTGTTGGGATGGAAGCCAACATAGATAAAAGCGGCGGCAGTGGGGTAATTGTAAACCTCACCGGTCTTCAGGTCTTTAACCCTGGCGTATTCGAGAGCCTCGTTGCCCGTAAATTCTTCTACTACGTGGCTCCAAAGCCACTTGTACTTAGGGTTGGCAAAGGCGCGTTCCTGCAAGACCTTCGTGGCTCTCAGTTCGTCACGCCGGTGAACAATTGTCACGGAATTGACGATTCCGCTGAGATAAAGGCTTTCGTCCATTGCCGCGTCGCCGCCGCCGACTACAACCACGTCCTGGTTGCGGAAGAAGTTGCCATCACATACAGCGCAATAGGAAAACGCCGCGACCGGCCAATTCGTCCTCTCCGGTAACTCCCAACTTGTTGTGGGAACCGCCCGTCGCAATGATCACGCTCTTGGTCGTGTATTCCTTTTCGTAGGTCTTTATGAGTTTGACAGGTTGGTCCAGGCCCTCGACTTCCTCAACCTCAGCGTAATCGATCTCGGCCCCAAATCGAGTGGTTTGCTCCTCCATCATTTGGGCCAGTTCCTGCCCTTTGACTCCTGTCGGGAAGCCTGGGTAGTTCTCGATTTCGTCGGTGATGAGCAGTTGTCCGCCAGGGCCAAGCGACTCGAGAATTAGGGTTTTCATCATAGCCCTGGTAGTGTAAAGACCCGCTGCAAGGCCAGCGGCACCCGCTCCCAGAATAATGGCATCGTACTCAGCTTCCATGAATCGGTAACTCCTAAATTCCTAAAGTTATGATGTGGCTATTGCCTTTAAAATTGACGCGAATAGTTCCCAATCAGGCCGACCGCCTGCTTGGACTCTCTTCACTTCTACAATATTCTACAGTTCTCTGCAAGCCCTCTTGCAGGGAGATTTGAGGAGACCAACCTAGCTGGTTCAGGGCTTCGGCACAATCCAGGGAAATACTGTGTACCTCGCCAGGTCGGCGGGGCCTATGCTCAGCTTCCCAATAGTAGTTTACCGCGTCCTGCAGTAGCTTGTATAACCGGTTGACACTGGTGCCTTCCCCTGAACCGATATTCAACGTGCAGTTATGGCCGCCGTCGATGGCCCTGATATTGGCTTCCACGATGTCCTCTACGTATACGAAATCGCGCTCCTGGGTGCCATCTCCAAAAATTCTGGGTTGGCCTCCATCCAGCATGGACTGAATAAATATGGATATCACGCCCGCCTCACCGTGAGGGTCCTGGCGAGGCCCATAGACGTTGCCATATCGCAGATTGGTGTAATTCAATCTGTATAGCCGGTGAAAAAGGTCGATGTATTGTTCCGCCATGTATTTGGACAATCCATACGGGGAAATGGGTATGGCGGGAGTTTCTTCACTGCAGGGGTTTTCCTCAGGATTTCCGTAAATGGCGCCACCAGTCGAAGAGAAAATGAACTTCTCCAACCCCATGCGCCGCGCGGCGTCCAGCAACTTTAACGTGCCGATGACGTTAACTTCAGCGTTATCCACAGGATTTTGTGCGGAAAAGGTTACGCTCACCCGGGCTGCCAGGTGAAACAAGATGTCCGGTTGCTCGCGGCTGAAAATCTCGTCGACTGAAGAATGAGTTATGTCTGAATGGTAAAAGGTGGCTGCCGGATTCAGGTTCTTCAGAGAACCGGCTGACAGATCGTCAACTATGGCTACCCTGAACCCTTCGGAAATCAGACGGTCAACTAAATGGGATCCAATGAAGCCGGCTCCGCCGGTTACTAGTGCTTTTCGCGATTCGGACATCCGCTCCTCACTAAAAATGTTGCTGCAATTATGATACGCCTTGCATACGAGTCAGACAACGGGCA
Source organism: Geodia barretti (assembly GCA_030341885.1). Lineage (NCBI taxonomy): Eukaryota > Metazoa > Porifera > Demospongiae > Tetractinellida > Geodiidae > Geodia > Geodia barretti. The sequence goes on from CASHTH010001830.1 coordinate 48,923, forward strand.
ACTGTCCTTCTGCCAAGTAAGACACGGCGTGAGATGCTATCAAGTAAGCCACCGAAAAGCTCTTCGGCAAGAGATCCGAAGCACTTAAGCGGCCATCGCTTACTATCTGGTACGGCTTCACTTGGTGTGTTACAGTTGCAGCCGTCAAGTAAGGGGACCTCGTACTGGCGGGGTTCTAATTTAGAGGTAGGAATTATGGCTGAACAGATAGGCTTTATTGGACTGGGAATAATGGGCAAACCAATGGCCCGCAATCTTATGAAGGCGGGCTATGAGCTTACCGTTTACGATATCGTAGGCGAACCTGTGGAAGAGTTGGCTACTGAAGGTGCAAAGCCGGCATCTTCTGGTAAGGATGTCGCTGCGGTCACCGACAAGATAATCACCATGCTTCCTGACTCGGCCGATTCGGAACGGGCCATACTGGGACCAGACGGAGTGTTGGAGGGTGCCAAACCCGGGTCCATCATCATTGACATGAGCTCGATATCTCCGATTATGTCCCAGAAAATATCCGCAGAATGCGCTCTCAAGGGAGTGGAAATGCTGGACGCTCCGGTGAGCGGCGGCGAACCGGGCGCCATTAACGGAACCCTGGCTATTATGGTTGGGGGCAAGCAGGAGATTTACGACCAGTGCGTGGACCTGTTTGACATCATGGGGGGCACCATCAATCTGACCGGCGAAATTGGAGCTGGCAATACTACGAAGCTTGCCAATCAGATAATCGTGGCCCTTAACATCGAGGCGCTAAGCGAGGCGTTGGTGCTGGCGCAGAAAGCGGGCGTCGACCCCGAAAAGGTATTCAATGCCATTCGAGGCGGGTTGGCCGGCAGCGCGGTGATGGAAGCCAAGGCGCCCATGATGCTTGATCGCAACTTCCGCGCCGGTTTCAGGATTCGCCTTCACCAAAAGGACCTGCGCAACGTTCTGCAAGCGGCACAGGAGTTGAATGTACCTTTGCCTGCGACGGCTCTGGTCCAGCAAATGCTTGGTTCCCTGGTCAATGATGGTGACCAGGAACTGGACCACTCGGCAATATTGCATTTCGTTGAAAAGCTCTCTGACATAGAAGTCCAGCGCGGAGGCTAGAAAGCCAAGTTCGGGTTGCCGATAGACTGAAATGCTAAAGGAGGCGGGGGTTTTATTACGCCTCCTTAACTTCAACAACGCATTCAACGATTACGGCGATGTTGCCGGGCAGCGCGGCCATTCCGGGAGCAGATCGGCTGTGCATTCCAGATTCACCGTACAGTTCTACAAACAGGTCGGATGCACCGTCCAGCACCTTGGCTTGGCCCTCGAAATCCGCAGAGCTATTGATGAAGCCCACGACTTTTATGAACCTCTCGACTCGGTCAAGGTTCCCTAATTCGGCCTTTATCCTGGCCAAGAGGTTCAGGGCACACCAGCGGGCGGCTTCGTAGCCCTGCTCTATTGTCAAGTCAGCTCCTAGCTTGCCTGCAATTCTGGAACCGTCGGCCATGCGTGCTCCGACCCCAGCCAACCACAATTGATTGCCGCTCATATTAGCGGGCAAATAGTTTCCTGCCGGTTCGGGTGGTTGGGGCAGCGTGTAACCGAGCTGGTTAAGCCGGTCTTCTATCAAAGTCATATGGAACCTCTCTCGCCCATTGCTTTTGTCAAAAAAACATCCATGAATTCGATTGTATGTACCCGCCTGACTGGATAGTAATGGTGAATTCTGAAATACGCCACCCACTTTCCAGGCGGGGGGGGTGGGGGGGGGGGGGGGGTGGGGGGGTGGTGGGGGGGGTGTTTTTTTGGTGTTTTTTGGGGTTGGGGGGGTGGGTGGGGTTGGGGGGTGTGTGTGGGGGGTTGGTGGGTTGTTGTGTGTTTTTTTGTTTGTGGGGTGTTGTGTGTGTGTTGTTGGATACAAATGGTTATGATCACCAGTGAAATTGAACGGATGCTCACAGAGCCATCATGTCTGGCACGTGGTTCTCCAATCAAGCAGACTCTGGATACTTACTAGTTGTAAAACCGGCGGGACTCTTTGGAAACGGAATTTGAACTAAGCCGGGCCCTACTCTTGACCTACGCTGGCGTTGGCGCGTCTTTTCTGGTGCTGGGTTCATTGGTGATTTTCACGGGGTTGATTGGCCGCTGGGGCGATTGGCGCCTGCGAAGAGCCCAGGTTCGCGCCGAAGAAGCAGCGTCTCAGATAATGGCAACTGCCGCCGAATCTGCCGCTGATCCTGAAACTGTTCAGATGGAACCCGAACTTGCGGCCGTTATCGGCGCTGCCGTTGCTTTGGCTAAAGAAGAGTATCGCAGGGAACAGGCGGCATACGAGGAGCGCGATTTAGAGGCTCCCGAGGAAATCAACGGCGGTTGGAGGGAGCAAGGAAGGATGGTCGCTTTCGACTCCCGCCGCCTCAGGGAACGAGATCGTTAGCCCGTGGTGCAAAAATGATGGTTAGTTCCACAGAACAAAGTGCAATCTCTATGGAAGCATGGAATTTCTCCTAGAATCCGGGTTCGCCAATCTCAGTTGGGGAAACGCTCTCCTGTTCTTGTTGGGGGGAGCGTTTATGCTGTTAGCAGTTGCCAAGGGAATGGAACCCTACGTTCTTCTGCCGATAGGACTGGGCATCATTCTCGGCAACTTGCCAGGAACGGGCCTCATTGATTTTGATCCATCCGGCGAGTTGCAATCATCAGGAATATTTGGCCTGATTTTCCACTTCACACTGTCCTCGTGGAATATTCTTCCCCCGCTCATATTCCTGGGGTTGGGGGCCCTTACTGATTTTGGGCCGATAATCGCCAATCCCAAGACGTTGCTATTGGGTGCCGCAGCTCAACTGGGTATCTTCGTAGCTTTCTGGTTGGCGCTGGGCCTGGGACTCTTCACGTCGCCGGACCTTTTTACTCTGGAGGAGGCTGGCGCCATTGGCATAATCGGCGGAGCAGACGGTCCCACAACGATTTTTGCCTCGGCTAAACTGGCACCTGACTTGTTAGGAATTACCGCGGTCGTAGCCTATTCCTACATGGCCAGCGTGGTCTTTGTGCAGCCTCCGCTTATGAGGCTGTTAACCACCCAGAGGGAACGCCGAATCGAAATGAAGACACCGCGTGAAGTGTCCCGCACCGAGAAGCTCATATTCCCCACCGGGGCGATGCTGATAATAATTCTGTTCGTTCCAGAGTCTGCCCCACTGATTGCCATGTTTATGATAGGGAATATATTCCGGGAGAGTGGTGTAGTGCCGCGCCTCAGCAATGCGGCGTCGAATGAGGTCTTGAACATCGCCACCATTTTCCTGATGGTCACGATTGGCGCCGAGCTGACCGCCGAAGGGTGG
>CASHTH010001831.1:0-44810 GCA_030341885.1 Geodia barretti
TTCGCCCCAAGCTGCTGCCTTCGAGCACGATTGGGTAAGCTCCTTCCACCTAGATAACTTGCATAACTCTCCGTTCCAACTGAGCTGATTAACCAGCGCCGTTGAACCACTCACCCTGGCAGTGGTCACCGAACCCCGATGGTCCCGCTGAGCTGTCGTAAGAGCGTGGAGGTGGGTGGAGGGGGTCCAGTCTGGCAAGAAGGAAGAAAGACCCGACCATTCACGGGGTGCGAACTCCTGCCACCACTGATGGATCGAGCATAATTTCCCCTAGAGAGGGGGACATGACCTCGTCTAGGTGGCGACAGAGGAGCTGATGGTCGATCCATCCTTCTGATGAAATGAAAGGTCCTTCCAGTTGGGACCAACTTTGGCTGCGAAGCTTAGGGATGCCGATAAGGGATAGCAGTTCCCGCTTGAGACAGCTGGACGGGTGCCCGGCATTCAGAGAGTGGTGTATGTCCTGGAGTTTATCAGGGCGGGGAGTCGGGCTTCAAGGGAGGCAGAAAGTCAGGATGTAGCCTAGATACTCGAGGCAAGTAGTTAGTGTGCTTCCGTTTGTCGTCGGCCAGCGGGACCCCTCTCGATTGTCTAACGATCTTGTTCGCAGCAGCACAGCGAGAGGCACAACAAACGAGGGTGTGCAGGTGCGCAAGCACTGCTCGGACGTCGTGTGTGTTGTACCGGCGACGAAGAAGAAGAAGTCATCCAGGTAGTGGCGATGTGAGGTGACCCACTTGCTGGAAAGCTCTCCACTCGATAGCCTCGGCTAGGCAATTCGGGCACATGTTGTAAAGGGGCGCACCTGAGACCAAAAGAGGGAGGCCCACCCGGATCCAAATAGAATGAGCCGCCTCCACTCATGCACAAGGATGTGGTGGTCAGAGGAGGACATGGGGCAGAGTCTGAAGGCGCTCCTGATGTCTATCTGTCGCCATCAGAGCTCTCGACAAGGCGCATCACGGAGTCTATGGCGTTGTAGACGGTGAATAGCGCAGCGGGGAAGTCCTTGTTATCAATGCCGTCGTTGACACTGCTCTCTGCGTGTGGGTAGGAACGGTGCATAATGAGGCGCCATTTCCCTGACAGTTTTCTTGGGCACAGCGCGCGAGTGTTAACGACAAGTTGGGTAGAGGGGGGAGGGGGAAGGGTCAAGAGTGTGCCCTGCAGGCATTCGCCCTCCAAGTATTGTCGATGACTGTGGCCGGGCCAGGGCTGGGCAGCGACAGATTGGAGGAAGGGCGTGGGTAGTGTGGGCCTGTGTATCCGACCTTGAATCCCCAGGTGACAGCCTTGGAGTAGGTAGTGGTGAAGTCAACTATGGGTGGACCTGTAAGGAGGGAAGCTAGCAGTGGTGAGTTCACGGGTGTGTGTGGTTGGAGGTATGGGACAGTGAGGCACCATTGGTGGAAGAGTGGGGGAGGTGTTGAAGAGGGAGAGTAAGCGGCTGTGCCCTTGATGTCCTTGATGTTGGTGGATCAAGTGGAGAGGTGGGTCTGTGGGTGAAAGTGATAAGGTCTGAGGGAGGGATAAGGTAGGAAGTGGTGGGGGAGATGGTGGAGGGTATTAGAGAGGTGAGTAGGGGGTCACTGCTTCATCGGGGAGAGATCTCTTGGTGGGGAAGGAGGGGATGACGCGGGTGTGACACCATGAAGCCGTGAGGCACGCGTTGCCGGCGGAGAGCAGTCGCTCGGGCGCACCTCCCGCGGTTTATAGTTGCGGCAGATCTCTTTTGCCTGGGTCTGTGTGGTGTATTTTGGGCCAGCCGTAGGGACCCTGGCTTTCTTGGCTGGCCCACCAGAGGAAAAAAGAGGGCAGTCAGAGGAAGAGTGCGAGGAGGTGAGGCAGTGGTCACACCAGGCCCTGGGGCGGGCTTTGCCAGACCCTGTGAACGCCCTTGGTGTAGAGCTGTGGGTCTATCTGGCCCCAGGAGGCCAGGCGGAACCTAGCTGCCTTCCTCCTGAAGGCAACGTCGTACGCCATGCACGCAGAGAAATTGTATTCTGCATGGCACGTGGCGATGACATAGAGATATGCCATAAGATCGGTGGACCGCTGTGGCTGGTGGGAGGACAGGTAGTGGGCGTATACAGCAAAGCACCTGGCCCACTCTATAAAGGAGGAGACCTGTCTTTTCTTTGGTTTCCTAGGGAGGGTAAGTCTATTGTCCTCCCCTATCTCAATTTGGACAGGGGTCTCCTCCGTACCCTCTGACTCTAATACATGCAGCAGCTCATTAAAATCCACGAACTCACCGGAGGTCGCTGCAGTAGCAAACCTGGCCGGTATGGTGGGGATGGAGCCGCTGTATGGAGCCATCTGAGGGAGGGTAGGGTAGGTGGGCAGAGGTACTGTTGCTGGGGTCTGGGTGGGAGGGGGCACGAAGGGCTGAGTGGGTGGAGCCACAGGGGGAGCTGCTGCCAGTCCTGGTATATGCTGGGGGGAGAGAAAGGGGGGCTGGTAAACCCATGACAGGGAGGTTGCAGTGGTGGCACTGGGGCCGGAGGACTGCGGGGCTGCCATGGATCCCAGCAGCGGCGGGAGAGTTGGGGCGGAGCCAGCGAAAGGGACCTGGCTGGGGTGCAGCGAGAACCCGGTGGCGGTGGGCTGCGGTGGAGCTACCGCAGTGGTAGACGGAAAGGGGGGAGGGGCTGGTGCTGGTGCGAACGCTGTGGAGGACGCGGCAGACGGAAGGGCGAACTGCGCCAGCACTTGAGCCGCGGCTTGCTGCGCGGCCTGTCGGGCCATCGTATGGAGGTTCGGCGGCTGCAGGCCAGGGCCAGCGTGAGTGGGCGCAGTTGGCAGGCGAGGGACGCCGGCGGAGGGGGAGGCCGCGGCGTTCGCAGAGACGGCGGGCAAGCCGGTGAATGCGAATCCGACGCCCTGCTGCGAACCAGTGTTGGCGGTGGTTGCAGCGGACGCGGGAAGGGGAGGTAGCTGGGAGCGCAGGGTCAGCAGTCGGGCGATCAGGGATGATTTAAGACCGCCGGTTGGGAGACCGTTGTCCTGCAAAGTTGGGTGAGCTGCGCCTTGAGCAGCGAGTCCAAGTCCGCGGTGCGGAGATCTGCTTGTGTCGCCATGGCGGTTAGAATTATGAGTGGCTTTGGCGGGCAGAACGCGCTGCAAACACTGCGATACGCGATAGTGTGAACACTGCCGCGTTGCGCGTCTGTTTTGTATGCGCGTGCTTGCCCGCCTACTTCCGTTTTAACCGTAATTACCCATTAATTACCATTAAAGAACAAAATCTCTATCTCAGCCAAATACATCTATGATGCAGGTACACACAATGCAAATACCTAATAAATGTTAGTAATACTAAACCTATACTTACAGTAGCACCAGTGTGCGGATCTTTATGTGCAAATGGAGGGCCCCGAATATTATTCCACATCTGTCCAGATATCATAACAAAAATCCATGCCTGTGACAGAAAGCACAACGAGAATAAATCCTGTGAACATTAGAGGAATATAAGGACAGCAGTACTTAGGTATACAAGTAAATAAAATATCCTGCAAATTTATATAGGATAAGAAAGTCAGATAAGATAGATATGGGATAACTGAAGCATGGTTAACAAAGGAAAACCCCTGACCGAATCACAGACTCCCTATACGTATGTGACCTGGTTCGCAACTCTTAAACTTAATTTGGACTCTATAACGGTGTTGGTTACTCTGTAACATGATTAACCTTTGGCGCGCACGAGGGATACACTTCTTGGTCTGTTAGTGTGTCTGTCTGTCTCTTACCGCGTTTTCTGCCACCACATGCAACAAGCCAAAAGGCGATATAACGGATTCAGTGCTACACTGGCTTGATTTCAAATTAGCAATTTTTGTAAAATCACTGTGTTCAAAAGTTATGGCATGAAAACCAAGTGAACAAAGCAAATTACGTCGTTTACTTCGACCACATTTGCGCCTGTGTGCACCCGTGAGGTACGATAAGAGTCGCTCAAAACAGAAATTACAAGTTCGTAAACAACAACAAACAACACCAGGCATTAAAAACTTGTAAACTGTGTTTGTGCCAATCACATGCATATTGATGGTACTCTAACAATGACAGTTCATAGTAGAAGTGTAAACAACAAACAATCCAAGGCAATAATAACTTGTATGTGCCCATAACATTCTCATTTTGAGTACTTTAACCGATTACATGCTGTTAATTTTATGTGTGCATGCGCGCGCATGCCGCAAGGGTGGGGCCGGATTTCGCAACCGTGTAAGTACACGTGGGTCTTCGTGTTCCGAGCGTCCTGGCGAGAAAACGGTGGAACTTATATACACTTAAGTTAGCGTTACTATGAAAAAGAGTCCCTTACAGCTTCAGTAACGTTGTGAAACTGGGAAGAGTAATGTACCAAGATAAGAGTTAATAAAAACAGAAGTTATAAACTTGTATACAACAACAACAACAACAGACTAAGGCAAAAAACTTGTATTTAGTGTTGATGCCTATAGATAATGCTTCAGCTGAGTCTTCAACAATGAAACTTGGTATGACTAGGTACAACAGTGAAAGAAGCATGTTAATGATGACAAGTATCTGTAACATGATGTCACTTTTATGTCCCACTGCACACCACACATGTGAATGCAGTAAAAAAGGAAAGGAGATATCCAATTGAGAAAAGAGGTATGTAGGGATTGTAAAAAAAAAGCAAGGAGACAAGAATTCACCTGGTGTATGTGATGCAGTAGCACAATAGATAATGGCTCCATACTCAAACTCACATTGCATGCTCATGAAATGTTTCCTCCACACAATTCCTATCTACGTATACAAGTAAATTAAAAATCCCGAGAAAGAGGCATATAGGGATAGTATAAAAAGAAAGGGAGACAAGATAGGGATGGGATACATGAAGCATGGTCAGATTTGAGCATGCTGACACCCACAACGCCATCACACAATCCCTATATTGTTGCCTGGTGTGCTACTCTTATACAGAATGTGGCATTACATAAGGGCTAAAAGTTACTAAAAGCAAGTATTCTTTAACCATCCCCCGTTGTTCTTAGTAATATTTCTACTTTGATACTGCCACAGTCCCTTTAATTAAACTCCACTTGGACTCTATAACGGTCACTCAGTAGCAAGAATTATAAGTTTCTGAGTATTGTAATGGTGAATGTTTAATACTTCACCTAAGCAACAATATAGCGATTGTGTGATGGGGTTCTGGGTGTCAGCATGCACAAATGTGTTCATTAACCATGCTTCATGCATCCCATCCCTATCTTGTCTCCCTTTCTTTTTATACCATGCATTATGCCTCTTTTTTAAATTCTCAAGATTTTTAATTTACTTGTCTCCACTCATTTTATACACTCCTACGTACATCGCTGTGAAAGGGGGCAAGGCCCCCATAAAAAGTAATAATAGAGAAAAATGCCTGATGTTGTCATGGAAATGATGTAATACGCATTGTGTACAATACTTCATTTCCATGTGTGCTGCCGTGAAGAAGTAGTTTTAGAGAAAATTGCCTGAGGCTATTTGTTGTTATGGTTGTCGTGGAAACGATGTAATACACTTGCGCATCAAAGTTTCATCACCATGTGCGCTAAAGTTAGCAAGTTTGAGGAGTGAAGAAGTAGTTTCAAGGAAAATTGCCTGAGGCTTTTTCAAACAATATGCGGTCGTCATGGAAACATGTGATCATCATATAATAGGCATACATATCAAGTTTCACCTCCATGCGTGCTATATAGTTGCAAGTTTGAGGAGTGAAGAAGTATTTTTAAGGAAAAGTGTCTGAGGCTATTTGTTGTTGTGGTTGTCATGGAAACGATGTAATACACATGTGCACCAAGTTTAACCACTATGCGTTAGCAAGTTTGAGGAGTGAAGAAGTAGATTTAAAGAAAATTACCTGAGGCTTTTTCAAACAATACGTGGTTGTCATAGAAACATGTGATCGTCATGGAGATGTGATATAACAGTGCCGCGCATGCGTACTGTATAGCGTGTACGTCATCAGCATCTACACTTTGCAGCATGGGACAAGGCTGCATGGAAAAGCATTGCAGGTGACCTCAGCCTGCCGTGTAAGAAACTTTTAATATCCTGCTCCTCCCCCACACCATTCAGACATCAGAATGTGCAGAGGGTGAGCAAGGAGCTAACCTCTACTGATGTAGCCAGCCCATGATGACATGTAGCAGCTTAGTAGTATGTACGTGTTAAAACAAAATAATCATGCCCACTGGGCCGAGGGTTAGCACATCCGCAAAGTCTGCCAACCCCCTCCTTCCAGCACACCTGCAAGTGTGAATAGCAGCATTGGCAGCCGCATAATATTGACAGGTGCGATGGGGCAATGCAACATATTGTGAACCTAGGCTCCATCAGCAATGGCTTACTTAGCCCATTTCTGCACCGAGGACGCAGTTGTTCGGAGGATAGGTGTATCCATTTCAGCATTGCTCTAAATGCCACAAACCCTTAAGATGTTAAACTGGCTCGGTTAGACAGCTTGGATGCCAATACTAGGTACTCTACGTGCATGCACATTCTGCAAATCAATGTGCACTACTGGTCTTTAGCTAAAAGAAACAGAAGGTCAAATATATTGTGAACAATGACTTACATAGTACTGCCGTCAGTTATCATTGCATAAAATGTGAACTTGTTTACCAGAGTAAACCCTAAGTGTTCCAATTTCTAACAAATTACCTGCTTATAAAAGTAAGTACTGCTGTACAGTTCTATAACAGAAATTATTACTGGTCACATGACCTACGACCAATAAGATGCGTGGAAAAGTGTGCATTAAATCATGTAATGTGCACTGAAGTGTGTAATAACCAGATAATGCACACGTCTACTGACAGGTTTGATGCACTTCGACGCTCAATCGCCTATACGTGCTCGCATTGTCTGGAAAGAGGTCTACAGGGCTACTCAGAAGCCGGATAACTTCGTTATTCACATTGTAGGCATCTTTCACTACCGACAGAGGCATTGCATAGAGCTTGACCACAACACAACTGGCAAACTGTCCTGCTCCACAAATTGCAACACCACGCTAACTAATGTAGTAACATGACAGGCATTACTACAGCATGTACAAGGCTCTACAGACTACAGAGCTCTCGAGGTCGAACTGGCAGGACAGGAAGGGCACCCCTGGTCCACGAAGACATCATGTGACAAGAAATAAAACACTTAAAAGACACTTACCAAAGTTTGCATGTTCCAATGTGGTGCACTCGAATGATGCAGTAGAGCACTCAGTTGCCTAAAGCATGAGCAGCAGGCGAGTGCATAGGCAACCTCTTGCGCTATTGTATCATTCTCATGCACAGATTAAAACAGTTAGTAAACTATTACTTATGTGCACATACCATTGAAGCAATAGCCCAATATTTTGGCTCATAGATTGCATGTAAATTTTCTCTTTTGAGGTAGCCAATAATAAAGGCGAGCAATATCACAGGAAGCCAAATCATCAGAAGTGTGTAGTTTGGAGGACGCATTACATTTACCTGGAGAAAAGGTAAGAATATTTAAGTACACCTAGTTAAAAGTGCCCATAAGAACCTCACCATTGACAAACAAAGCAAGCCTACCTAGCCATCTGAATCCGAGATTTTTGCTATAATATATTGCATAATGTCAGGTTTTTACTGAAATTTTCGCAATTATTTACAATAGTCCCATTCATGTACCCCACCAAAGCCAAATTGCTATATACAGTTGTACATGCATTCCACAGTTAACTATACTAAGATTAACAAATTTGAGATAGTTCTTCTAAGGGAAGAAACGGCTTAATTGCAAATAAAAGAGTCTTCTTTGGGGTAATTGTGAGTTTGGCCTAGTATATAACGATGTAGATTTGTTTCATCTTCTGTTCAAGCTTCCAAGGTACAGCAGGTAAGTAGATCAGGTCAAGGTAAACAGGCGCAACTATGAATATCGGCTTATACCTTGTTTTCAAACAAAATGCAGTCTTTTAAGGAAAATCAAACACGTTAGTAGCTCTATTTTGCAGAAATTGTTTAAAGACAACCTGATGGTACTATTTGTAATGGGTCTGGCCATCATTGATTTATTCATACTGCTACAGCACACTGTGAATAAGGCTGTGAAAGATAACCTTGGAGTTAAACCGACCTCAAGCCGTGAACTGCCATATAAGAATAGTGATTGGCTTCCTTGTTGCCGGTGGGGCAAAAAATAACATTAAAATTCACTAGTATGACTTACTGGCACACCAGTTCTCTCCACAACCCACTTAGTCAGAGGTTCAGCCTGGTAGCTGTTCCTACGTACACCATAAACAAGATTTTTAGTGAGCTGAAATAGGCCAACAGGCGGCATGCTGTTGTAATAGCTAAGCTAGCTGGAGCAATTAGCACAGAACCCAATGCATATACAATAAGAAAACCTGCGGGCTTAGCATTTTGCAACAACACGCTAGCTCGCCCCCTTTACAACCAATTATATATCATGTATGTAAAGAACTACAGTGCGAACCCTTGGCTTACGTGTGCGTATAAGCTACACACATCCGCAGCTTGGAACCGCTAATTGGTGGGCTAGGCTACACTACACACCGGTCTCTTGGTAGCGTTTGACAAGGGCTAGCTACACTAGTATATAGCATTGCATTTCAAGACTCAACATGCGTCCTCCGCTGTAGCCTCCAGGGTGTGCAAACAGGCAGAATGCGGGGAGGTAAGCAACCGTTAATTTGGCTTGTTCACTTGGTTTACACACAATAACCTTTGAACACAGATTTCCATAAAAATCATCAAAAACAAAGTCAGTGTAGCATTGAACTCGTTCGTATCTCTTTCTGCCCATCTTACTGCGCACGGTATGATAACAGACAAAGGGAGAGACGGACATCACAAAAAACGTGTAGTGAGGTAATTAAATCGTGATTTATTTTGAAGTAACTGTTCAACCAGTTTATCTGCCACGGTGAAACACTTGCAAAGCAAAGTACCATAACCCTCGCTGTGCAAGCGCGCCAAGGGTTCATTAAGAGTGCATTCACAAACATTATGTCACATATTATGTGGAAAATGCATGGAAAAAGAGCTACCTCTCAAGTCTGGTAGACTACTGTAGCCAACAGCCAGGACTCCTGCTACTTCTGCGTTCGAATTTAGCAGCCTTTTTGTGGAGAGTGCACCTAAAACTTTATTTAACATGAAGCAAGGCAGATCATAAACACTCGGTGTGCATGCACGAGAGTTAGAGTACACTGTGCACATGTCCACAAAAATCTGGAACTAGAGCCTAGGAGGCATTCAAACCTATGAGAGTATGACTGAAACACCCGCTTTGAAGCGCCAGTATCCATAATCTGCAACGGCTTACCTTAACAAGGTGAGACTTAGCACATATAGTGTAGACGGTTGAAGTTACTCGGAGAACAAATAACCAGTCCAATGTTTCTACCCACAGTAAAAGTTGCTCAGTGGATGGCTAGACAATGCGGTGTAGCCCGGCCTCTCAATTAGCACAGTGGTTTCATGTGCATACACATTTTTCACATCACTGATAACAACCCGGGCACCATGCAGAGCAACCCCCTGTCATTGTAGAAATAAGTGTAAATATTTTCTGGTTAAATTTCTGTAACGCTGGATATGGTAGGTACTCCTCCGGCCTACATACATTTTAGTAACTGATGGAACTGGTACTGATGTGCCAACCTAGTCTGACATTTCTACTGAGTACAGTGCATCATTATCCGAAAGTGAGGAAGATGACGATAGTCTGAACCCTAGCAGCACAGGGAGATAGCACTTTGCGACCTAGGGGGAAACAAGCTCTTGCAGATGCAAGTGCACAACATTCCAAGCGCATCTGTGTTTCATCTGCCTCTACAGCCATAAATTATGTCGAGGTTATAAGCAGCGGTTGAAATAGTGATAGTGATGGTCATGGCAGGGGTCATGGTAGGGGGTTTTGCGGGCATAACAGGATCCTCGTTTTGGGAAGCAAGGAAAAGTGCCAGGTGGAGGTCATAAGGGAAGGGAGTCAGGGAGTCCACGGTAGGAGGCATGATAAAGCGAGCAGTGATGAATTGATACCACCGTCCACTATACCAATCACCAGTTCAACATTCACAATTTACGGGACCTGGTGAGTAGGCCCCAATGCGGTACCCGGGACCACATTTACCAGTCCTTTGTATTCGCGCTTTAATTATTTTTGATGACGAGGTTATGACCCAAATCTTGGAGTGCACTTCGGCATATGCAGAACATCGACAAACCGAAAAGCACAGAAGCTATGATCTTTTCATGCAGAGATGCCTTGCTATTGCTGAACTATTATAGGTGCATTAATACTACTAGGCGTTCATGGTGTAGGAAATCATCGAAAAGCATGGAGTAAGGCCAAGGCTAAAGTTTTTGGTGCGCTTTCAAGATCTAGGTACTTGACAGAGATTTTGAGTCAACAGCTTACTCCATTTATCGGCCTAAAAAAGAAAAGGTGTCCTGTCTATCCTTCACTTTGACCTGAGAAAGAAATCAGACAACCGCCACCGCGACCATGGACTTGCCTTTAATGTAGTACAACAGCTGACTGCTCCTTACTAACGTATAGTAGTGCCAAACGTATTGTCACTATGTATTATAGTCACAAGTACAGGTGTCGCTACATTGTCACTATGTGCCTAATGCATTATTAACCCTCGGCGCGCATGCGCAGTGAGGGTTACGGTAGTTGGTCTGTGTGTGTGTGTATGTGTGCGACTATTCTCGCACTACAGGCTACGAGGTGGCCTAAGAGCGATACCAAACGCTTCAGTGCTACGCGAGCCTGAAAATGGCGATTTTCCTGAAACGACTGCGTTCGAGAGCGACAAACTGGCACGGTCGCGGACCGAGTTCCGTGGCCCAACCCATCATTAAGCGGTGCGCATGCATATAGACGCGATCAACGTTGGCTCCACCTCGACCAGATCCGCTTGCTCTGTGTACCTTGGAGGCACAAGAAGCCACAGCGAAGGGCGTGTATCTACTCCCGCATGCTACCTACTAGTGAGTACAAGTACCCTACACACCTCGTTCCCCTTTCAAATATGTTAATAGAGAAGGTTCAGTACACTCGAACCAACAAGAACATGTGAATGACCCCTTCATACCCAATTATTCCGCCGTATACACTGCGTTCGCTTTGCCTAAGCTGAACAACGAACAATAGCTAGCCGGTGTCAGATTCTCCACGAGCTACTAGCGGGAGACCGCAGGTAAACGCCAATAGCCCAGCCCATCCATTAGCGATGCCGCTCATGCGCAGTTCGCCAAGGGTTTGCACTTCAGTGCTTTTCATTGTCACAAGTGATGTTGGTCACTGTGTGCACAGTATTGTATTATTGCCATCTGTCACTATGTACACAATACACATGAATGACTGTATGCAACTGTTTTGCCACTGTGTACACAGGTGTAAGTGCAGTATGATATTTTCCTGAGAAAACTCCTTATGTAATGGGCAAAAGGCTAAGGGAACGAGTAGTCATTTACATCATGCCAAAGTGTTTGCCTATGATCTGCAAAATATCGTTAAAATGCCTGAGCCTGTTTGTTGTACTTTACAAACTTGTAATTTATATTTTGATTAACTCATCCGGGTTAATCAGTGTACAGGACCCACCATAAGTTATAGGCACAAACATTATTTACACGTTTTTATTGCTCGAGGCTGTTTGTTATTGTTTACAAACTAGTGACTTATATTTTGAATAAACACTTATAATGGTAAATAAGTGCACCAAGTTCCTTTCTTGAGGTCCAAGTTAGAGGCAATACTAGCTTTTAATGCCTGAGGATGTTTGAGGTTGTTTACAAACTTGTATATACTTTATGTTTGATGAACTCTTATCATGGTTAATCAGTGTACCAATGTAATTGGTATATGTCACCCCAGCAAGGGAGAGTTATGGAACATAAGTTATCTGTCTGTAGTAACACCAACAGCGGAGGACTGAGTCACTCCCTAATCAAATGATGGGTTGTGTATGTGGATCACTAAGTACGGTAGTACTTAGTACAAAAGTTAATTAAAAATCCTGCGAATAAAAAAAAAAGAGGCATAGAGGAATGGTACAAAAAGAAAGGGAGACAAGATAGGGATGGAATACATGAAGCATGGTTAATGAACAGATTTGAGCACGCTGACACCCCCAACCCCATCACACAATCCCTATATTGTTGCCTGGTGTGCTACTCTTATAGGGGAAATGGCTTTATACAAGGGCTAAAGGTTATAAAAGCAAGCATTCTCTCACTGTGTCTCTGTCGTTTTGTACGTACTTTTTACACATTTACTTCTTCACTCCTCAAACTTGCTAACAGCAGCACACATGGAGATGAAACCTGGTATATACGCATGTGTATTACCATGACGACCACAGGCACTTTTCTCTATTATTAAATTTTATAGGGGGCTTGCCTCCTTTCACAGACATATGTGATAGGCTCTGAGAAAACGACCCTTATCACGCACGTAGTATTGTTGTACTAGCGGCGGTTTTACGGCGAACGACGTAATTCACCGATTCCCGCTTTTCCCCGTATTCTAGTACCTCTGTCTATCGTCCATAACCTGCGCAAGTTTGACGCACTAACTCCATTCCGTTCCGTAGTTATGGCCCTGGGTACCAGGCAAGTACCGTTACTCATGCCGTCATAACGCGGAATTACAAGTAAACGTATCACGTGAATAATCAAACCTTTTACGGGGTCACGTAAACGGAAATTCCCCTTACTATGTGCGTACAATGAATGCGTCCGGATGCACGCGCGCGCGCGATGTTGTAACACGGACTTGTTACGAGAATACGGAGGTTGAAATTTGACACCGGAAGTTCACCTTCAGACGCGATTTTTCACGTTAGATGCCGCGGAATGGCACTTGCGCTTGTGCTCATAACTTCGCAACGGAATGGGCTACGCCCCTGAAACAAACGGCAAACTATAGAGCATTTATAGGACTTTCGGTCTAGCATACAAACGTATTTTGCGGTTTTTGCGTCATAAGGGTCGTTTTCTCAGAGCCTGTCACATATACGTAACAGTATATAAAAATGGAGACAAGTAAATAACAATCCTGCGAACTTAAAAAACAGGCATAATTATAGGGATGGTATAAAAAGAAAGGGAGACAAGATAGGGATGGGATACATGAAGCATATGGTTAATGAACAGATTTGACCACGCTGACACCCCGACCCCATCACACAATCCAAATAGGTGAAGTATTATACATTCAACATTACACAATAGTCCGGACTTACAGCTTGAAAAGTCATGCTACTGAGTAACCAACAGTACAAGTGGAGTTTACGAGTGCCACACCAGGCAACAATATAAGGATTGTGTGATGGGGTCGGGGTGTCAGCGTGCTTGTGTGGAGGAAAATGTACACGAGCAAGCAATGTCAGTTTGAAGATGCAACCATCATCCCATTGCACTAATGGACTAGGTCATCCCTGTCTTGTCTCCTTGCTTTTTATACCATCCCAGCAAATTCCTCTTTATAGGGTCATCGGTTAGCTGGGGCAGCCGCATTACTGGTCCATTTTTGGATTAACAGAATCACTCTAATAGTGCATGGGATGCTATTAGAGTGATTCTGTAAATCCCTATGAAAGGGGGCAAGCTTGCTAATAATAGAGGACGTGTGTTGTTGTCATGGAAATGATGTAATACGCATGTGTACCAAGTGCATCTCGATGTGTGCTAACGATAGCAAGTTTGGAGTAATTTAAGGAGAAGTGCCTGAGATTATTTGATGTGGTCGTCATGGAAACGATATAATACACAAGCGTACCAAGTTTCATCCCCAAGGTTAAGGAGTAAAGAAATAATTTCAAACAATGTGGTCGTCATGTAAACGATGTATATACTACGCATGCGTACCACGTTTCATCTCCATGCGTGTTACCATTGGCAAGTTAGAGGAGTGAAGAAGTAATCTCAAGAAACATGCCTGAGGCTATTTGTTTTTTATTACAAACATATAGTTGTCATGGAAATGATGTTACACGCATGCGTACCAAGTTTATGTTAATACGTGGTTTGCAAGTTAGAGGAGTGAAGAAATTGTCTGAGGCTATTTGCTGTGGTTTACAAACATGCTTTGTTGTGTTTTTCATAGTGGGCACTAAATACATTGTATCTCATAGCTACTAGCATTTGTGAGTTACACTAACACATGTGTCCCCATTATTATGTATGCCTTGGGCTATTTGCTGTTGTTTACAGTAAATATCAATGTTTACAAACAAATAAGTACCCACAGTCCCTTCGCATTACATAATTATATCTCTGTTCCTACAAAATTTCTCATTTCCATGTTATTTGGTTTTTCAGGCTTTTCGTCTTGAAGAAGATGAAGAAGATACAACTCCTAATCATAATACATAGGCCCTTACATCAATGATGGTAGGTATATACCGTGCCCACCCCTATAATACTATGTACTACCATACTCTTTACCTGGAAACGTCATATTGATCCTCAGGTTTCCGTTTCCCCAATGGTGGAAAGTGAAAATAAGTAGGAGCAGTTGTGATGTGTAACTGAGGTAGAATACATAATTATAATGTGTCAAAACCTCAATATTCTGTAGCAGTGCATGAGCATCTGTTTTGTTAAAGCACAGGAATATTTTGGTGTTTTCCTTTTGATTTTCTGGCCTAGATTTACATATTCCATCTCCAGACACTCTCCACGTGACTTCACTGGAGCAAACGGTTCGTTGCTATTCTGCGCAGTGGCTTTCTGTTCTTCCTATGGTACCAGCAGCCGATTATACCCGTGCACAGAACGTGAAAACACCAAAGGTAGTAAGCAGAGAACGACTCTAATGCACACTCCAGGTTAAAGTAGTCCAATCCCATAGATAACGTATAGAGGAATGCGAACTGGCTACGGTTTTGAAAAACAAGGCCTATTATATATTTATGAGTGTTTCAGTTGTTCCAACTACAACACAATCCCAATAATATATGCCTTTGTTACATAACTATACAAAAACATATTACCTGCTGAAATGCATCAACCCCATCCTCATCAATATCAACCATAATAAAAAATAATTTCGATGAGTAGTCATTCGAATATCGCCAAGAATTTGCAACAATCTGGTATTCATCATAAGCATCCCTAAAACACGAAAAATCAACAATAAAAACAATGGTTAATTAAGACCATCAACTCACTTGCAAATGCTACAACCTCTTCCAGGCTTTAGAGCTGTAAACATAACTACGGAAGAATAATTTCGCGGCTTGGACCGCACATACGCATTAAATTTATCAGAAGATAGAGTGATCACTGATCGACGAGAATTCCATTCCAACAACTGCGAAACCCTACTTTCAAGTTTATTTGAGCCCTAAGTGATGACAAATAATAATCAGGCTTACTACCGTTAAAAGAAGCCGACTAACCTTTTCACTTCTTTCTCCTAATACACTCCAAAATGCAATAGCTATAATCCATAGACCCCTGATATACACCACCATTGTCAACAGCAAGATATAATAATTATATGCGAACGAACTTCGAACTTACCCTTATGCGCATGAGCGAGTGTGAAGAAGCGAGGTATAATTATACGTAGGCGGACACGATTTTAAGACCACGCCCACCCGTCGGACCCTTTTCAACTAATCTTCAGCTGAAGAAGCAGCAGAAGGTCTAAGCAGCGGTAGCTTACAGGGCACATTTTTTTATCGCGTGTGAAGTGGTTGTGTTTGTCAGACAGTTTCGTGAAAGCGCCCGTATAGAACGCCAAAACCCTCGGCGCACTGTGACGCGAAAGCGTAAGTAAACGCATGACGCGTACCACTAATTGATGGGCTGGGTTTAGTTTTAGCTTTCATTCGTGGTCCTTCCCAGCTCGCGCAGAGTCTGACGCGGGCTAACTACAATACTAGATATATAGCATGCGAGAGGCGATACACGCCCTGCGTTGCATCTTCTGGTGTCTCCGAGGTACGCAGAGCACGCCGATCGGCCAGAGCCGTCCCCGTCCGTTGTATATTTGCATATTGGCTTTTTCGCGCTCTAGCTTTGCAACGGAGCGTTTTCAGAGAAAACCGTTCGAAATTTCTGACCTTCATTGACCGTTCAGTAGGTGGTATCCTTTGTGAGACGAAAGAACATTCGAGAAGTGAGATGAAGAGTAACAGACAGACAGACAGACAAACCCAACTACTGTAACCCTCGCTGCGCATGCGCGCCGAGGGAAAACCGTCAACTCCCGAACAACAGTGACAGGGTAGAAACAGGTAAAAGCTCTCTCTTCTTCTTCTAATCTCATCAGTACCATATTTACTGAGTCTGCTCATTTTGTTTTAACTGCTTCACTGGTTATAATTTTCACTATGGTCATTTACATGTTAGATGTTTTCATGATACTGATATTAGTATTGCATATGTAATCAGATTAGTTCGAAGTACTTTTGGTCTATTTTCAGACTTTGAGTCCCTTATCTCAAGAATTTCATGTCAGTAAATTATGTAGTCACTTGCAAGAATTATGATGAGGGGACCAGTGGCCGGTCCAGCCCACGGATGGCGACAGGACAGAGTCCAGTCGGCCACTGGTCCACCCTCTGTGTTCCTTATCCTCTCTCTACCTCTCCCTCTGTTTCATTATATGTGTGCACCTTTACTGGTGTGTATGACAACAATAATAATAATAATAATAGGCCGCAGTGCCAGAATAAGCGTCGATACAAAGACACAGACACAGACAAACCAACTACTGTTAAACCTTTGCTGCGCATGCGCACCGAGGATTAATAACGCAACTCCGCGGGGCGCATTGACAGTGTTATCTCTTTTTTGTTGTTTGTGGTTTCTGTTTGCGTTTTCTTTTGTTTTTTTTATTCAAGAAAGAGTTTGGTATGGAGCCCTATCTTTTTAATGTAACTTCCGACTATCTATGAAAATTCATAATTATTGGAAGGTGGCATGTATGATAGGCAAAAGTACAGTGAGAATCGAGAGATTAATTCCACACTTCAACTTTGTTAAATATTAGTAATTTTGTCCATTCACGTGCCTGCAAACAACGCAAAACCGATGGTGGTGAAGTGAAGGGGAGGGAAAGTTAGGGGGACACACCTTTGATAGGAAAAAGTGAACTGAGAAGTGGAAGGGTGTCATTCCACCCTTTAACTATAGTCAAAATATTGGAGGGTGGCATGTATGAAAGGCAAAGGTGCGAGTGAGAGTTGAGTGGGACACTTTAACTTGGCAGAAATTATCAGGGATGGTTTGTTAGTAATGTCGTCCACTGAAATGCAGTGAAAAATAACGGGGTGTAATTCTACACTTTTTGAAATATGTTTATGGGTGGTTGGTTACTAATTTCGTCCATTATGTGCCCGCATAAAATGTAAAACATTTAAAACCCTTATTGGAAAGGTAGGGGGACACATGTATGACAGGCAACAGTGTAGTGAGAAGTAAGAGAGTATCATCATTCCACACTATAACTATAGTAAATATTTAGGGATGGTTGTGTGCTTTTTCGTACATTCATGTTCCCGCAAAAAAATCCACAACCGTTAAAACTCTTATTGGAAGGGAAAGACATAGGCAAAAGTGCAGTTAGAAGCGAGAGAGCGTGATTCCAAACTCTTCACTTAAATTATTAGGGATAGTTGGTTACTAACTTCGTGCATTGAAAAAAAGTCCGTTAAAACCCTTATTGGAAGCTGGTGAGGCGGACACGAATGATAGGAAAAGGTGCAGTGATAATTGAGACTTAAGACAAACTTGACTTAAAGTATTTGGGATGATTGGTTCTTAGTGCCGTTTATTCATGTGCCCGCAAAAATTGCAAAAGCGTTAAAACCCTTCTTGGAAGGTCGTGGGGGGGAAGTGTTTGGAAAGGTAGGGACACATGTGTGGTAGGCAAAAGCGCAGTAAGAAGTGAGAGAGGGTAATTCCACACTTTAACTTCTCTGAAATTATTATGGATGGTGCGTTCCTTCACATGCCAGCAAAAAAATCCAAAACCGTCAAAACCCTTATTGGAAGATGGTGAGGGGGACACATATATGATAGGCAAAAGTGCAGTGAGAAGTGAGAGAATGTAATCCAAAGTTTTAACTTCAATGAAATTATTAAGGATGGTTGGTTAGTAATTTCGTCGATTGGTTAGTTAGTAATTTCGTCAATTCACGTGCGTGCAAAAAATGCAAAACCGTTATATAATCCTTATTGTAAGGTGGTAGGGGGAAGGTAGGGGAACATGCATGGTACGCAAAAGGTGCAGTGAGAATTAGGAGAGTCTGATTCGTTAGTAATTTCGTCCACTGATAGCCAAAAATGCAGACAGTCCACACTTTCAGAATAGAAACATTTTAAGGGTGGTTGGTTATCCATTCATGTGCCCACAAAAAATGCAAAACCATTAATTGGAAGGTGGCAGGGGAAAAGGTTGGGAGACACATGCAAAAGTGCAGTAGTGAGAAGTGAGAGAGTATCATTCCACACTTTAAATAGTAAATTATTTAGGTTACGACAGGGAAAAGTGCACTTAGAAGTGTGATAGTTAAATTCCACACTTGTAATTACCTTGACTGAAATTATTAGGGATGGTTGGTTAGTAATTTCGTTTGGCCAGCAAAAATGAAACCCATATTGAAAGGTGGTGGGGGAAAGGTAAGGGGCATTATGACAGGCAAAAGTGCAAGAGAGTGTATTTCAACACTTTAATATGTCTTATTACGGATAGTTGATAACTAATTTCGTCTATTCACGTTCCAGCAAAACCAATAAAAACCAGAATGTAAGTTGGTGGGGGAAGTGTTTGGTAGGGTAGGCTTGCAATGGTTTTGCAGTATTTGCGGGCATGTGAATGAACGAAATTACGAACCAACCATCCTTTAAAATTTTAGAATAGAGTGTGGAACGACACTCTCTCACTTCTCACAGCACATTTGCCCACTACCAGTTCCCCCACCACTTTCCAAGAAGTGTGGAATGACACTCTGTATCTTGTCACTGCACCTTTCCCTATCATAAATGTGTCCCTTTACATTTCCCCCAACCACCAACCAATAAGGGGTTTAACGGTTTTGCATTTTTTTTCCAGGCACATGAATGAACGAAATAACCATCCCTAAAATTTTACTATAGATAAAGTGTGCAACGATACTCTCTAACTTCTCACTGTACCTTTGCCTATCATGCATGTGTCCCCTACCCTTCCCAACTACCTTCCAATTAAGGTTTTAACAGTTTTGCATTTTTTGCTGGAACGTGAAGAAACGAAATTACTCACAAACCAGTCCTAATGATTTCCGTCGAGTAAAAGTGTGCAATGACACTCACATACTTCGTGAAGAAACGAAATTACTAACAAACCATTCCTAATGATTTCCGTGCTAAGCGTGCAATGACACCCTGTAACTTCCAATTGCATCTTTCGCTATCATAAATGAGTTCCCCTACATTTCCCCCCACCACCTACCAATAAGGGGTTTCACGGTTTTGGATTTTTTGAGGGAACGTGAAGAAACGAAATTAACAACGAACCATTGCTAATACTTTCAGTGGAGTAAAAGTGTGAAATTACACTCTCTGCACCTTTGCCTATCATACATGTGTGTCCCTACCCTTCTCCCCACCACCTTCCAATAAGGGTATTTTTTGCAGATATGTGAATTAACGAAATTACGAACCAACCATCCCAAAACATTTTTCTACAGAGTGTGAAATGACACTCTCTCACTTCTCGCTGAATGTTTGTAATGGTTTTTCAGTATTTGCGGCCATGTGAATGACGAACCAACCATCTCTTAAAATTTTTGTATAGAGTGTGGAACGACACTCTCTTACTTCTCACAGCACATTTGCTCATCATATGTGCCACTACATATGACACCACTTTCCAATAAAAGTTTTAACGGTATTGCATTTTTCACAGGCATGTGCATGAACGCAATTACGAACAAACCATCCCTAGAAATTTTATTATAGTTAAACTGTGGAATGACACACTCTAACTTCCAACTGCACCTTTGCCTATCATAAATGTGTCCCCAAACATTTCCTCGCACCACCTTCCAATAAAGGTTTTAACAGTTTTGCATATTTTGCCGGAACTTGAAGGAACGAAATTGCTAACCAACCATTCCTAATAATTTTAGTCGAGCAATAGTGTGGAATGACACTCACCTACTTCTAACTGCACCTTTGCCTAACATACATATGTGCCCCTGCCATTCTTCCACCACCTTCCAACAAGGGTTTTAACTAGCTGTTTTGCAATTTTTTCAGGCGCGTGAATAAACGAAATTATGAACCATCCATCCCTAAATGTTTTACAATAGTTAAAGTGTGCAATGATACTCTCTAACTTCTCACTGTACCTTTGCCTATCATGCATGTGTCCCTTACCCTTTCCAACTACCATACAACTAAGGTTCTAACAATTTTGCATTTTTTGCAGAAACATGAAGAAACAAAAATACTAACCAACCATTCCGTTGAGTAAATGTGTGGAATGGGACACACTCACTTCTAACTGCAACTTTGCCTATCATACATGTGTCCCTACCCTTCTCCCCACCACCTTCCAATAAGGCTTGTAACGGTTTTGCCTTTTTCACGGATATGCGAAGGAACGAAATAACGAACCAACCATCCCTTAAAATTTTTGTATTGAGTGTGGAACGACACTCTCTCACTTCTCACATCACACTTACCCATCATACGTATGTACCCCTACATATGACACCACTTTCCAATAATAGTTTTAACGGTATTGCATTTTTTCCAGGCAGGTGCATGAACGAAATTACGAAGCTACCATCCCGATAAATTTTACTACATTTAAGTGTGCAATGACACTCTGTAACGTCTCATTGCACCTTTCGCTATCATAAATGAGTCCCCCTTACATAAGGGTTTTCACGGTTTTGGAGGGAACGTGAAGAAACGAAATAAATAACGAACCATTGCTAATACTTTCAGTGGAGTAAAAGTGCGAAATGACACTCACTCACTTCTAACTGCACCTTTGCCTATCATACATGTGTGTCCCTACCCTTCTCCCCACCACCTTCCAATAAGGGTATTTATGCGGACATGTGAATTAACGAAATTACGAACCAACCATCCCTTAGTATAGAGTATGGAACGACACTCTCTCAATTCGCACAGCACATTTATTCATCATATGTGTGCCTATATATGACACCACTTTCCAATAAGAGTTTTTACGGTATTGCATTTTTTACAGGCATGTGCATGAACACAATTACGAACCAATCATCGCGAAAAAATTTACTACAGTTAAAGTGTGGAATGACACACTGTAACTTCTCACTGCACCTTTGCCTATGATAAATGTGTCCCCCTACATTTCCCCCCACCACCAACCAATAAGGGGCTTAACTTTGCGGGAACGTGAAGAAACGAAAGTAATAACGAACCATATTGCTAATATTTCAGTGGAGTAAAAGTCTAACTGCACCTCTTCCAATAAGGCTTGTAACAGTTATGCGTCTTTCGCGGACATGTGAATGAACGAAATTACGGAACAACCTTCCCTAGAAATTTTACTATAGTTTTAAAGTGTGGAATGACACTCTTTCTTTTAACTTCACCTTTTAACCATGCATGTGTCCCCCTACTCTTCCCAGCCACCTTCCAATTAAGGTTTTAACGGTTTTGCCTTTATTGAGGGAACGAAATTACTAACCAACCATTCCTAATAATTTCAGTCAAGTAAGAGTATGGAATGACACTGACATACTTCTAACTACACCCTTGTCTATGTGTTCCTACCCTTCTCTCCATAAGGATTGTAACTGTTTTGCGTTTTTCGAGGACATGTGAATCAACGAAATTACGAACAAACCAATAAGGCTTGTAAGCGTTTTTCGTGAATGAACGAAATTACGAACAAACTATCCCTAAACATTTTACTACAGAATGTGAATTGCCACTCTCTCACTTCTCACTGCATCTTTGCCTATCATGTGTGCACCTACCCTTATACCCCCTACCCAATAAGCTTTGCAATGGTTTTGAAGTATTTTCGGGCATGTGAATGAACGAAATTACGAACAAACCATCCGTAAACATATTACTATAGAATGTGAAATGACACTCTCTCACTTCTCACTGCATCTTAATTTGCCTATCATAATCATGTGCGCCTACCCTTATACCCTACCCAATATGCTTTGCTATGGTTTTGAAGCATTTGCGGGGATGTGAATGAATGGAAATACGAACCAACCATCCCTTAAAAATGTTAGTGTTGAGTGTGGAACGACACTCTCATTTCGCACAGCACATTTGCTCATCATATGTGCCCCTACATAGGACACCCAATTTCCAATAAGAGTTTTAACGTTATCGCATTTTTTCAGGCAGGTGCATGAACGAAATTACGAACAAACTATCCCGAAACATTTTACTACAGTTAAAGTGTGGAATGACAGTCTCTAACTTCCCACTGCACCTTTTCCTATCATAACTGTGTCCCCCTACACATCCCGTCCAATAAGGGTTGTATCTGTTTTGCAAAGTACTAACCAACCATTCCGAACTAGGAATGCGCACGCGCATATTTTGCTTGCGCCTACCAGCCAATGCGTAAACAGTCCGACTGAGGCCGCTCGTGCGCGCGCTCTACTGACTGCGCGCGCGAAGCTAGATTTCCTACGAATGATGGAAGTTGACATTCCTAATTGACATTCCCTAATTCACATTCTTAAGCGTGACTAATTGACATTCTTAAGCGTGACGGACACGTATGTACGTACGTACGCTTATAGCGAGAATACAACCCGGAGTAGTTGCCTCACACTAACGCGCTCGGCGATAATTTCAGTCGAGTAAAAGTGTGGAATGACACTCACATACTTCTAACTGCCAATCATACATAATTATGTGTCCCTACCCTCTACCCACCACCTTCCAATAAGGCTTGTAACGGTTTTGAGGTTTTCACGGACATGTGAAGGAACGAACCAACCATCCCTTAAAAGTTAAGTGTAGCGTGTGGAATGACACTCTCTCACTTAACACAGCACACTTGAAAGTTTCCCGCTATCACAGAGATGTGTGCCATACTTACCCTGCACGGTTTTTCCAAGATAGTCGCCCTTTCTCTCCTTCCCGATCGTTTGCTGGTACACATATGTACCCCTACATACGTATGTCACCACTTTCCACTAAGTATTCAGGCACATGCATGAAAGAAATTATGAACAAACTATCCCTAAACATTTTACTATAGTTAAAGTGTTAAATGACACTCTCTAACTTCCCACTGCTCCTTTGCCTATAATAAATGTGTCCCCCTACATTTCCCGTCCAATAATGGTTTTAACAGTTTTGCATTTTGTGCAGGCACGCGAATGAAAGAAAACCATCCCAAAACATTTTACTACAGTTAAAGTGTAGAATGACACTCTGTAACTTCTCACTTCTCCTTTCCCTATCATAAATGTGTCCCCCTACATTTCTCTACACCACCTACTAATAAGGGATTTAACTTTGCAGGAATGTGAACAAACCAACCATTGCTAATACTTTCAGTGGAGTAAAAGTCACTGCACCACTTCCAATAAGGCTTGTAATGGTTGTGCGTTTTTCACGGACATGTGAAAGAACAAAATTACAGGCCCACCATCCCTAGAAATTTTACTATAATTAAAGTGCAGAATGACGCTCTCTAACTTCCCACTGCACCTTTGCCTATCGTAAATGTGTCCCCCCACAACCTTCCATTAAGAGTTTTAACGGTTTCGCAGGCACGTGAATAAACGAAATTATGATCCCACCATCCCTAAAACATATGACATAGTCTATGTACGGAATGACACTCCACTTCTAACTGCACCTTATCCTATCATGCATGAGTCCCCCTATACCCTTCCTAACCACCTTCCAATCAAGGTTTTAACTGTTTTTCATTTTTTGCGGGAATGTGAAGAAACGAAATCACAAACCAACCATTCCAAATAATTTCAGTCGAGTAAAAGAGTGGAATGACACTCACATACTTCTAACTACACCCTTGCCTATGTGTTCCTACCCTTCTCCCCACCACCTTCCCATTTGGGTTGTAACTGTTTTCCGTTTTTGGCGGACACGTGAATGAACCAAATTACGAACAAACCATCCCTAAATATTTTACTATAGATACTGTGTGGAATGACACTCTCTAACTTCCTACTGCACCTTTGCCTATCATAAATGTATCCCGCTACATTTCCCCCCACCACTTTTCAATAAGAGTATTAACGGGTTTGCAAGCACGTGAATGAACGAAATTACAAACCAACCATCCTAAGAACATTTAGAATAGTCTGAGTATGGAATGACACTCTAGCTCTCACTTCTAACTTCACCTTTACCTATAAAATGTGTCCCCCTACATTTCCCACAACCACCATCCAATAAGGGTTTTAAAGGTATTGCATTTTTGCAGGCATGTGAATGCGGGTACGTGAAGAAAGGAAAGTACTAACCAACCATTCCTTATAATTTCAGTTGAGTAAAAGTGTGGAATGACACTTACTCACTTCTATCTACACCTTTGCCTATCATACATGTGTGTCCCTACTGGTAAATGTAGGGGGACACATTTATGATAGGCAAAGGTACAGTGAGAAGTGTGAGAGTGTTATTGCACACTTTAACTGTAGGAAAAATTTCTAAGGACGGTTTGTTCATTTCGTTCATACACACGTCCGTGAAAAACGCAAAACAGTTACAAGCCTTATTGCAATTTTAAGGAATGGTTGGTTAGTACTTTCCTTTCTTCACGTTCCCGCAAAAAATGCAAAACTTATTGGAAAAAATGTAGGGGGACACAAGGTGGTGGGGGGGAAATGTAGGGGACGATAGGCAAAGGTACAGTGAGAAGTGAGAGAGTGTCATTGAACATTTGAACTATAATAAAAATTTTAGGGATGGTTGGTTGATAATGTCGTTCATTCGCATGCCTGCAAAAATTGCAAAACCACTAATACTCTTGGTGGGGGAAATGTAGGGGGGACACATTTATGATAGACAAAGGTGTAGTAGGAATTTAGAGAGTGTCATTCCACACATTAATTATAGTACAATATTTACGGACGGTTGGTCCGTAATTTGGTTCATTCACATGTCCGTGAAAAACGGAAAACAGTTACAAGCCATATGGGAAGGTGGTGGGGAGACACATATGATACGCAAAGGTGTAGTTAGAAGTGAGTGACTGACATTCCACACTATTACTCGAGGGAAATCATTAGGAATGGTTCGTTAGTAATTTCGTTTCCTGACTTTTCCAGAAAAAAATACAAAACAGTTAAAACCTTAATTTGTAGTAAGGTTGGTGGACACATGCATGATAGGCAAAGCTGCAGTTAGAAGTAAGAGAGTGTCATTCCATACTTAGACTATGCTAAATGTCTTCAGGATGTTTTGTTCGTAATTTGGTTCATTCACGTACCTGTATAAAATGCAAAACCGTTAAAACATGTAGTGTGGGAAATGTAGGGGACACTTCAAAGGTGCAATAGGAAGATAGAGAGTGTCATTCCACACATTATCTATAGGAATATTTCTAGGGATGGTTTGTTCCTAATTTGGTTCATTCACATGTCCGCGAAAAACGGAAAACAGTTACATTCCGTATGGGAAGGTGGTGGCATAGGCGTAAGAAGTATGTGAATGTCATTCCACACTTTTACTGGACTGAAATTATTAGGAATGGTTGGTACGTAATTTCGTTATATCGCATGCTTGCAAAAATTGCAAAACAGTTAATACCCTTATTGATTGAAAGGTGGTGGGGGGGGGAAATGTAGGGGGAACATTTTTGATAGGCAAAGGTGCAGTTAGAAATGTCATTCCGTATTTAGACTATGCTAAATGTTTTTTGGACGGTTGGTTCGTCATGGGTCAAGGTGGTGAAATGTAGGGGGACACATTACGATAGGCAAAGGTACAGTGAACAATTGACATTGCACACTTTAAACTATAGCAAAATATTTAGGGATGGTTGGTTCATAAGTGCGTTCATTTCACATGTCTGCAAAAGACGCAAAGCCTTATTGGAAGATGGTGGGGAGAAGGGTAGGGACACATATGTATGATAGGCAAGGTGTAGTTAGATGTGAGTGAGCGTCATTCCACACTTTTACTAGATTTAAAGGAACTGCACTGAAGTGAAAACCCTCGGAGCGCAGTGGGCGGTTAGATTGGTGGGCGGCCAATTTTTACCGTGTTTACTGAATAGTGGCGGGCTTAACAGCTTGCTAGAGTCTGAGGTACAGGGCTTGCTACACTGCTAAGATAGACGCGGGAGTCGTACTCGTCCTGGCGTTGCAAACCTACAAAGGTATTTGCAGTGCTGGCTGAGGGGAAGCCAGGGTTCTAATTTTGCCTATTAGCTTCTCCACGCCATCAGTAAATTTCGAACGCGCATTTTTACGAAAGATAGCCAGTGTGGGCACTTGAACCAGTTGGTGGTAGCTTTTTTGTTTTTGTTTTGTATTTTTGCGCGTAGGGGGGAGAAAAGTTTGGGGGTAACGGACGACAGAATGGATCGGAATGACAAACTCACAGTACTATATAACCGTCGCCGTCGGAGGCGCTGCGCTCCGAGGTTAAGTATTAGGAATGGTGGTTAGTACTTTCCTTTCTCCGTTCCCGCAGAGAAACATGCAAAACCGTTGAAACCTTATTGGGTATTAGGAAAGTGTATCGAACACGCATGATAGGCAAAGTGCTGTTAGAAGTGAGAGAGTGTCATGTCGGTACTTAGACTATTCGAAATTGTTAGCGATGGGTGGTTCGTAATTTCGTTCATTCACGGCCTGCAAAAAATAACAACCCGTAAAACTCCTTATGGAGGTGGTGGGGGAAATGTGAGGGGGACATATGCTATGATAGGCAAAGTCAGTTTAGATGTGAGAGAGTGTCATAGACTATGCTGTTTATGTTTTGTATTAGATGTTGGTTCTCATTTCGTTCATTCACATGCCTGCCAATATTTCGTTAAAAACAGGTAGGTGGGGTGAAATGTAGTGATAGGCATTGCACAGTGGGAAGAGAGAGAGTGTCACTCCACCACCTTCTTTATAGTAATTTTCTAGGGACGGTGTGGATTTGTATGTTTCCGTTCATTCACCTGGTCCGCGACAAAACCAAAACTGTTACATGTCTTATTAGAAGGTGGTGGGGAGAAGGGTATAGGGACACATATGTATGATAGGCAAATGTGTGTATTAGAAGTGAAGGTGCGTGTCATTCCACACTTTTACTCGATTGAAATATTATAAGCAATGGTAGTTTAGTACTTTCCTTTATTCGCGTTTCCGCAAAAAAGTGCAAAACCGCTTAAAACCTTATTGGGAAGGCGGCTTGGAAGTGTATGTGGGGACACATGCATGATAGGAAATGTTGCGTTTTTGTGCAGTTAGAAGTGAGAGAGTGTCATTCCGTACTTAGACTATACAAATATGGTTGACTCATATGCCTTCAAAGTAGCACAAAACCGTTGTAAAAACCTTATTGTAAGGTGGTTGGGAAGTGTAGGGAGACACATGCATGCTAGGCAAAGGTGCAGTTAGAAGTGAGAGAGTGTCATTCCGTACTTAGACTGTGCTAAATGTGATTGGAATTGTTTGTTCGTAATTTTGTCCATTCACGTGCCTGCAAAAAATGCAAAACCTTTAAAACAAGTGGCGGGACACTTTTATGATAGACAAAACCGTTAAAAGCCTAATTAGAAAGTGGTGGGGAGAAGGGTATGGACAGTATGATATGCAAAGGTGCAGTTAGAAGTTCATTCCACACGTTTACCTGAAATTTATAGGGATGGTTTGTTTGTAATTTCGTTCATACACGTGCCTGTAAAAAATGCAAAACAGTTAAACAGGTGGTGGGGTGAAATGTAAGGGGACACTTTTACGATAGGCAAAGGTGTAGCTGGAAGTGACAGATTGTCATTCCACACTTTAACTATAGTAAAATATTTAGGGATGGTTGGTTTGTAATTTGGTTCATTCACATGTCCGCGAAAAACGCAAAACAGTTACAAGCCTTATTGGAAGGTGGGGGTAGGGACACATATGTATGATAGGCAAAGGTGCTGTTGGAAGTGTGTGAGTGTCATTCTACACCTTTCACGTTGCAGCAAAATATGCCAAACCGTTAAAACCCTTATTGGAAGGTAGTTGGGAAGGGTACGGGGACACATGTACGTATGATAGGCAAAGCTGAAGTTAGAAGTGAGAGAGTGTCATTTCACAGTTTTACTCCATTGAATGTCTGTGCAACCGCCCAGCTTGACTAAAGGGCTTATTGCAGTTGTCTCTCTCGATCGATTACTAGCTAGCTCTCACCGTACACTCGAGGGTGTGCGTTAAAAAGAGGGCGTTTTGAAAGCTTTTGCACAATACCGCCGGATGTCATCATACCAACACGTTATACGATGGCTTTGGCTTGCGGTCTACTGGTTGCGCACTTGTGGCTTCAGTTTTGATACACCACTCGGGCTGCGCCCTCGTCCCCTGGCCACAACCAGTAGACCCATCGTATAACCTAATGGTTTTTGACGGACATGTGAATGAACGAAATTACGAACCAACCATCTCTAAATATTTTACTATAGTTAAAGTGTGGAATGACGGAATGACACTCTCTACCTTCCCACTACACCTTTGCCTATCATAAATGTGTCCCCTTACAATTCCGCCCACCACCTTTCAATAAGGGTAACGGTTTTGCAATTTTTGCAGGCACGTGAATGAACAACATTATCAACAAAGTTTTACTACAGTTAACCTTACCTCCATGTATACTGGTCTCGCTTACCTCCATGTACAAAGGCATTGTTACCCGGTCTTCTGCATACTGTGTA
This sequence comes from Geodia barretti, assembly GCA_030341885.1. NCBI lineage: Eukaryota > Metazoa > Porifera > Demospongiae > Tetractinellida > Geodiidae > Geodia > Geodia barretti. Next base: position 28,891 of record CASHTH010001831.1, read on the forward strand.
CATAGAGACTGGAACTTTCCCAGGCCCCACAAATGGTGTAACAGTTGAAGCCATCTAGCCCACAAAACTTACATATTATATCTCTGTCACCCTGTCGTCTTCTTCACAATGGACAAAGAGTCATGTCAGTCATGTATCTACTCACCTATAAAATGCCTAGGCTAGCCCTGAGAAATTGCCCATGATCTTATTGCACCAGACTGTTCTATAGCAAGCGCTGGTCTGAGGCCGCATTCTACACTGGCGTATATAGTCGGCAGGATCGGGATTGTCATGGCCGAACAACCGCTGGTGATTCCAGAGCCGTACTCTGCGAAGGACCATTCGGTGAATGGGCAACTCACTTCCATAATGTCGCAGCACTCAATAGTTGGACGGAGGAGCAGCAACTGCAGTGGCTCACCGTCCGTCTCGTCGGTCGAACGCAGATCACCTTCTAAAACCTGCCTGCCGACGCACTGGGTTTGTATTCAGCCGCCAGGACCGCCCTCCTGAAGCGTTTCAACCCAGAGAGCAAGAATTCCATGCAAGACAGAAGCAGCCGCAGGAAGACTTGGCCAGTTTTGGCGAGGACCTGAAACACCTAGTTAACAAGGCATTCCCCGACATCGAAGAGAGCTCGCGAGAGCACATGGCTATCGATCGCTTTCTTCTGCAGCTCGAGGACCCACAGGTCGCCTTCAGCGTCTCACAGAAACGACCGAGCAACATGGACGAAGCCGTTACCTACACTCTAGAAATGCAGGCGCACCCGAGCCTCTCTTTCTGCGGGCCCTCTAGCGCCGTCCCGTCTGCGCTGCCCGCCGCCGGAGTAAGTCGTAACTCGGACCCGCGACTCGGCGACATGCTGCAGCAGCTGATGCAGCGAATGGAAAAACTGGAGACGAGCCTCTCTACAGAGCAGCCACAACGCCGCCGAATGCCCCAGGAACCCCGAGGAGACACCGATCGATGTTTCCGGCAACGACGCAACGGGCCCTGCCATCGCTGCGGAGAGGTTGGCCACATCGCTCCCAACTGTCCCGCACCTCAGCCCCGTCCCTGACGCTGAGGGCCGAGGGTTTGGGGATGATTCAAGGGCCATAAATACGCACCACGTTTTATCTTGCACGACAACCACTGCTTACTACGTCCAAGGGACAGCACCGAACACCGCCGCATTATTTATGGTAGACACGGGAGCAGCCGTCAGCCTCCTTCAAAAGGATATCTGGAATCTCACCACGTCCACCAATCCACCCGACCTGCAGCCCTGGCCTGGCCAGTCGCTAGTAACCGTAGACGGATCTCCGCTAACGGTGTATGGCCGTTCTACCCTCCCAGTCAAGTTTGAGAGCCATAAAGTGGACGTCACATTCGCGGTAGCGGAGGGACTCACAGCAGAGGCGATACTCGGTTTGGACTTCCTCAACCAGTGCACACTGGACCTGAAGAATCGTACCTTAACACTAGCCGACTCCGTACCTTAACACTAGCTGTTCCGTGACCAAGACCCTCCACATCCCTGCTGCCAGTGAGTTGGAAGTTATTGCACATGTAACTGGGGCCACTTTAGCATGCACGTATCTCCTAGAGCCAATCCCCAACAAACGCCTTCCAGTAATGGTGGCCCCTCAGAGATTCGTGTTCGGGTAATAAACCCTGCTTCCGAGGGTAGTAACACTGTTTAAGGGGACCCACATTGCCACCATCGAGGCAGTTGACCATAAACAGGTATGCCATGTAGACAGCCCTGGTCAGGATGCAATCACCTGTCCATCCTCTCCGAAATACTCGTTGCTGTCCATATTCGCATATCAACAAAACATCACCCCTAAACAAAGCGATCAACTGCTTGGCCTCTTACTCAACTATATTTGCAGAAAATCCGGATGACACAGGATGGACGACTGCAGCTAAGCATACCATCGAGACCGGCGGGAGTGCCCCTATCCGACAAAGGCCGCGAAGGATTCCAGCAGCCTACCGACAAGAAGCCGGCCGACTAGTGAGCGAAATGCTGGAAAAGGGCACGATTCGACAATCGCAAAGCCCATAGGCATCACTAATTGTACTCGTAAGAAAAAGAATGGGTCGTTGCGTTTCTGTGTACTGAACAGTGTAACCAGGAAAGATGCCTACCCGCTACCTCGAGTAGACGAGACGCTGGACACCTGGGCCAATGCCCAATGGTTCACAACTCTAGATTTAATCAGCGGGTACTGGCAAGTGGAAGTCGAAGACAGGGATCGCAAGAAGACTGCCTTCTGCACACCAGATGGGTTGTTTGAATTTAACGTCATGCCGTTTGGACTACCCAGCCACTTTCCATAGATTAATGGACTCCACACTTGCTGGTTTACCTTGGACCACCTGTCTGGTGTACCTAGATGACATCGTTATCCCTGGCAGTACATTTGAGGCTCTAGTTTTCGAACGCCTCCGACAGGCAGGCCTCAAACTCCAGCCGGCCAAGTGCACCCTGTGCCAGGAATCAGTAACATTCCTGGGGCACATCGTCTCAAGGGATGGCATTGCTACAGATCCCGCCAAAACGGACAAAGTGGCTACCTGGTCCTACACCCACCTGCCAGCGGGATGTGCAGCAATTCCTCGGCCTGGCCAACTATTACAGGCGATTTGTAAAAACTTTGCTACCATAGCAAAGCCTCTGCATCGACTTACAGAAAAGAATGTTTCATTTGAGTGGAGCCGAGAAGCTGCGGAGGCCTTTGCCCAACTTAAGCAGAGGCTAACATCCCCACCCGTCTTGGCCCACCCTGACTTTTCTCTCCCTTTCATCCTGGACACGGATGCAAGCTCATCAGGGTTGGGTGCCGTACTCTCCCAGAAACATGCAGATGGGAAGGAACATGTGGTGGCCTACGCAAGTAGAACACTGTCTAAGTCAGAACGCCGTTACTGTGCTACTCGCCGGGAGCTGCTGGCTGTTGTAGTCTTCACGAAACAGTTCCGTCCCTACCTCTTAGGACGCCACTTCACGCTACGCACAGACCATGGATCCCTCACCTGGCTCCACAACTTCAAAGACCCAGACGGGCAGCTGGCAAGATGGATCACCTCCCTTCAAGCGTTTGATTTTACGATTGAGCATCGACGGGGCATATCTCACAGCAATGCGGATGCTCTGTCACGCCTACCAGGGGACCAACTGCCCTGTACGACTGTGGGAGAGGATGGTGACAACACTCGTAATGGGGAGTCAGCTAGCATCTCAGCCACTAGCCTGAGGGGTACCTGCATATCACGAGATGCCCAGCTACAGGATGCTAACATTGAACCAATCTTCTCTGCGGTCGAGAAGAAGACAAAGGTCAAAGAATCGGAACTCAAAAGCCTAAGTCGTGAGAGTCGTCAACTGAATGACCAGTGGGACTTACTGACGGTGAAACACGGCAAACTGTGGAGACGGGCTACCCCCCATGACGGCCACCCCGCCACGCTCCAACTCATTGTACCGGGAGCTTACCGTTCCGATATCCTCGCTGAACTACACGACAGCCCTACTGGGGGGCACCATCTTTGCCATTGTCTCGCTCTCGTTCTCCAGCGTGCGTGTAGTCGCGCACGCACACGCACTATCACGCGGGGGCGTACTAGCTAATGCGCAGTGGTGGCGAAGAAACATGTAATTTGCGAGCGGGAGCTAGTGGTATATACGAACGGCGCGATTTTTCTATATAATTGGCGAGCGGGAGCGAGCTAACCTAGTGGTACGAACGGCGCCATTTATACCGCGTACGTCGTCCACGCGCTTCTTTTTATCCGAAAAACATTTCAAATTTTTACACCGTATATTTCTCGTGTCGACGGGTCGGTCTAGAGAAGATGCCTTCGTCGTCAACGAGAAAGGGAAAGAGAACGTCGTGCCAGTGAGACTTCTGAGCAAAGAGAGGCTCGTCTTTCTCGACGGCGACTGTGGGATAGGGAACGGGCAAGGCAATGCCTGGCCACGGAAACAACGGAAGAAAGGGAAGCACGACTAGTCGTGTACGAGCAAGAGCGACACGTGCTGCGGAATCAGAGGAAACGCAACAGGCAAGGCTCCAACAGATCCGAAGCTATCAGACAAGGCGAATTGCCTCCGAGTCTGCCGAGGAGAGAGAGGGTCGACTACACAGGAATCAACAGCTTTTTTGCGCATGCACACAATCGTTAGATCGCTCCCGCTCGCCAAAAATGCAGTGCATTCACCTACTAGTATATATTTATATACGACCGTTCGTACGTCGTCCACGAGCTTCTTTTTATCCGAAAAGTATTTCAAATTTTTACACCGTATATTTCTCGTGTCGAAGAGTCAACCGCGATGGATCGGTCGTCGACGAGAAAGGGAAAGAGAGCGTAACGAAGCCGCGCATGCGCGCGCATGCGCACTTACACGAATACGACTTACCGGCAAAATGGCGCTAGTTCAGGTGCTGGTGCTGGGGCTGTAGTCTCTTCTGGGGCGCACTGTATGCCTCAGCTCGATTTAATCAGGTACCTTCTCTTCCCTCTCTTGCTCCTCCGTGTCCTCTTCCTCCCCGCCCTCCCGCCCTCATCCTCGACGAGCTGTTCAAGTCCGCATCTTTGAGCGGTCTGACCACGGATGGAGACGCCCTTGTGTCTAGGAAGGACACCAGAAAGAGCCCGCTACGTCACAAGTTAGCGGACGACATCACTACTCTACTCCACTGTTTAAAAAACAACTCAAAAGTGCCGAGATCTCTGCTAAAAATGGCAAACGCAGTGCAGATTATCTCGAGTCATCTCGCCAATCTGAACTGACATCCTCCCAGGCTTTTTCAACCACAGCCTCCTCTCCTCCTCCCACCCCTCCCCCACCAGCTATCCTACCCAACGACTCTGTGCGCCTCTCCGTTATCATGAAAGATATCAACCTTCTAAGGGACGATATTAACGATCTCAAGAGAGAAGTCGCTCATCTCAACTGCCATACTCAACCTTCCCCCCACATAGACACTTGCCACATCAAGGTCTACTTCCCCAGCCCTTGCACTCCAGTCTAGATCCAACTGCAGTGAGCAATCTACTAGACTGCCCCTCCCTACTGGTGACACGCATCAGTCCAAAGTCCATCAAGGTCAAAATTCTCAAATCCTGCCTCTACAACGCCTTGCAGTCTTCTGATCCCACCTCGTGTACATATGGAAATATTGTGTCAATCGACCCCCCTCCAACACTACCATGCCTCCTCCCTCTCACTCGTCAAGCGAGTCCATAAAAATCACCACATGGAACTGCTGAGGCCTACTCAACAGCATTCCTTACATCCAGCATCTTATCTCGACGGGCACAGACATTTTGGTGCTGCAAGAACATTGGCTTTGGCCATACGAACTAAGTGAGTTACAATCTATCAACCCAAACTACACGTACACTGCAGTCTCCGACAGCCGCCTTACCCCCACATCCACACTTCCACACTTACTCGTGGCTGTGGTGGGTGTGCAATCATATGGAAGAAAACTATCCCTGCAGTTGTCATGTCTAACCTCGAATCTGACCGAATGTGTGGCATCAAAGTCCCTATCAAAGACACACACACTCTCACCATACTTGGCGTTTAAATGCCCAGCTCTGACCAACCCCAAGAGTTCTACAACAAACATTTAGCTACCATAAATCAAGCGATCTCCAGCACGCCATGCTCTTCCCCACTGCTGGTAGTTGGCGACCTGAACTGCCATCTTGGGCATCTCGGAGGCCCAAGATCCTCTGACGAACCAAACCATAGAGGCGTGCAGTGGAAAACTTTATTAGATAATCACTCTCTCTATGTACCCTCCCTCTCCGAAGTTGCGACTGGCCCCACCCACACATACTCCTCTGGTCCTTTTTCAACCACCCTCGATTACATCATCGGTAACTTTACGACATCTACAGTCATTGGTTCATGCAGTGTTGAGGAAGAACACCCCCTCAACACTTCAGATCATCTTCCCGTCACCTCTAAATTGAACTTGAGTATGCTCACAACCGCCTCAAGCACATCAAACCACGCCACCCTGTTTTTGAGCGCATGGTGGTCCCCTGACCTCTCCTGCAAGTTGTGGGTAAACAACAGCATTGAAAAAGCTAGGAGAGCCTTTTTTTGCGAGAGGCAGTGGTGTATTCCATGGAAGGCTCAACGCTCTCTCCTCCATGAAGATAGTTGAACTCTGCGTCCTGCCGTGCCTCCTCTACGGGGCTGAGTCGTGGTTCCTTGACAATGGGTTGCTGGCCAAGCTGGAGTCCTTTCAAGCACAGTTGGCCAAACGAATCCTCTGCCTCCACAAATACACTGCCAACAACATAGCTCGCATGGCCCTCCAATGGCCATCGATGAGGGCCCGCATTCTCATTATCAAGCTAAAGTTTCTACACAAGATCATTGTGGGTGATCTTTCCCTCAGCGCCCGAACCTTCCGCTCACTCGCTGTCACGGATGTCGAGTCACTGCTGCTGGTCCGACAATGCAGATTCCTTGAGTCCACACTCGACTCCTCATTCACCACTTCTATACTCACATCCCCCAAAAGTGTCTCTCTCTCTTCAATCAAGAAAGATATACGGAAACTCGACTTCTCTCTACTTCTGTCTGATGCCGCCTCACATCGCTCTCAGACCCTGGTCCAACAAATTGCCTCCAGTCAGGAGGGAAGCTGGCCAAAGTTATGGGATCTGGCCCTAGAGAGAGGGGTCTTTGGAACCACCTGCATCCAGGCCGTGTTGAAGTTTCTCTCTCTCCACCCTCACTCAGACAACACATGCCCCATTCCAAACTGCGGCATCTTGTTGGATACTCATTCCATTTGCTCCCATTTCCTGTCTGACCATTCCGAGCTCACTGTCACCACCCAAGAAATCACTGATGCCTGCATCTGTTGTTCTGACTCAATATTCATCTTTGGTCGATCGTTACATAATAGTTTTAAATCACTCCTGTATTCTTGACCTTCACCTTCCTTCCACCTCCTGTAAACCCAGGGCAAATGAAATGTTATGTTACGTACGCGGTCGTATATAAGAAAAATCGCGCCGTTTGGACCACTAGGCTAAGTCGTCGTTCGAGTGGAATTTTCTGTGTATAATTGGCGAGCGGGAGCGAGCTAACCTAGTGGCGCGATTTTTCTCGTACATCGTCCACCCGCTTCTTTTTATCCGAAAAACATTTCAAATTTTACACCGTCGTGTATATAACTCGAGGAAGCCAACCACAGTTTCTGCGATAGATCGGTCTAGAGAAGATGCCCTTCGCCGTCGACGAGAAAGGGAAACAGAACGTCATGCCAGTGAGACTTCTGAGCAAAGAGAGGCTCGTCTTTCTCGACGGCGACTGCGTGATTGGGAACGGGCAAGGCAACACCTGGCCATGGAAACAGCGGAAGAAAGGGATGGCAAATTTTTACACGCTACCTAGCTGTCATATCGATGCGAAATATAGCCAGCCAAACAACTCTCGTCTATTTGTCGCTGCGCTCTTCGATACCTGACCGAGGCTGTCTATACCTCCTTCCAATCTTCGTGATTCTAAGGTTCAAGTTGTAGGATGGCTCGTGCAGATGAGTCATTGTGTGCTCTCTCCCGCTCGCCAAAAATGCCATGGCTACACATTTTCACACACGGTGCCTGGCGGGAGCGAGCCAACCTAGTCGTCGCAACGCGATCGTTCGTACGTCGTGTAAATGCGCATGCGCGGCTTCGTTACATAGGGTTTAAACCCCCTGTGGTGTGTTGGTGTATTGAGGCACGTGAGGGCACGCGCCTCTCATATCGATCGCGTGGGTTTGCCAATCGTGAGCAGCAAGCTCCGAGCGTCTGTTTCTCGTCTCCTTTTTTCTTTCATGATGGCTTCCGATGGCTCCTAGCGCGAGCGGTGCATCCACGTCCCTGACGGACCTGAAAGGCATCGTGAAGGAGTCTCTGCGGGAGCTGCTGCACGAAGAACCGGCCCTCTTTGCCAGCAGGACGGACCGTAGGCCCCCTGGAAGCTCAGGAGAGGACGCGCCAGGAGGTAAGTACCGCTCTCGGGAAGTTCTTTGTCCTGGTCTTGGGTACCTTGGCGCCCGTGGACGGCAACGTGGCGGGGGTGCGACTCTTGGTCGACGTGCCTTCAACCTTGGCGCCCGCGGACGGCCGCGTGGCGGGGTGCTGTTGGCTTGGCGGTTTGGTTTGTGCTGGCGTGACGAGCGAATATATTCCCCAACAGGAGAAGGGCTTGGCGCTATGCCGGACGCGGGGAGCGTCGATCGGCTGGGCTTAGGGATGACGGGCGGTGGTGGCGTAGAGGACGGTGGCGAAGGCGTCGCCGCTATTTCGGGCGGGGGCGGAGGCAGTGACGGGGCCGTCGAAGCTCGACGAGCTCCTCGAAGAGTGCCGCAGGCAAACCCTTCATCCTCAGTGAGGGTCTTCCCCCCGTCCCCTACAAGCTGGTGTCACGGATCCTGCGGGGAGAGTACGTGGATATGGCGGAGCTACTCCGGGATAACCTCGAGGCTCAACGGCGTTCGTCCTCCCAGCTAACGGGCAGCTCGTCCTCCGGGCCCAGTCCCTCACGGAGCCGGCGAGAGATTTCTGATCTTTTGAGCTGGGTGCAGTGCTTCGGCACTTATGTCGCCATTGTGACCAGCAAGCAGCCAGAGAGAATGTGTCCGCTGCTGGTGTATCAGGCGCTGATGGTGCGGGAGGCGCGAAGGTGTGGGGGAAAAGGATGGCTGGCGTACGATTCGTACTTTCGCCAGCAGGCCGTTGGGAACGACAAAGCTGATTGGTCTTGTATCAACCAGTCCCTATATGCCGTGACATTCATAGCTCAAGGCAGCAGAGAAAAGGGTCGCTGTTGTATCCTCTGTTTGGAGAGTGACCACATGGAGGAACAGTGTGCCCTGTACACCCCGCCGCCGAAACTCAAGAAATCAGCTAAGAAGAGTTCCTCTGAGGGGCGTGACACGGCCACAGGGCGGGGAAGAGGTGGGGGGCGTATGGCATGTTTTGCCTGGAATCAGGGTGACTGCCGTTTCCCGGCCTGAAAGTATCGCCATGTGTGCGTGCGGTGCGCTGGAGAGCACCGTATTTCTCAGTGCCCTCTACTGAGGGCTGAAAAAGATGGCAAGCCCTCACTGGGTCAAGGCGAGACGGATGGTCGCTGAGAGCTGTCGGGGCGAGGAGTGACTATGGGAGCTGTGTGTTGCGTTGTTATGATTGACATAGGCGATTATCATCATAATGACTGTAATAATTGCGACTACAGCGGCACCGGCATGAGGCTTGTGGTTTCCTTGCAGGTTGTAACTGCAGGGCGGCTGGCGAAGGGACGGTTGACCAGAGTGGGAAATACTTATATATTATGGACGACCTCCGGGCGATGGACGCCTGCCGGCCGCTCAAGGCCAGGGTTGTGCCCGATGAGGTGGGCGTGGTCAGCTCCCCATTAGTCGCCAATGAATGGGAAGCAGTTCTAGCTGGCCACCCTGATCGCGAGTTTGCGGACTTCGTGGTACAGGGACTCAGGGAAGGTTTCCGCATCGGGTTCGATTATCGTCGCCACCTTGGGGAGAAAACCCGAAAGAACATGCGATCGGTGAGTGAACACCCGGACCCGATCGATCGATATGTTCGGGATGAATTGCGGAAGGGGCAGCTCATTCGTCTCTCTGGTGCGCCCCTACGAGTGAGCCGGGTTGGTGTCATTCCCAAGCCACATCAGCCAGGAAAGTGGAGGATGATCACTGACCTGTCGTTCCCGAAGGGGGGAAAGTGTCAACGATGGGATAGGATCAGACATCTGCTCGGTGGCGTAGGCCACAGTTGATGATGCCGTGAGATGTATCAAGACGCTAGGGCGGGGGGCGTTGTTGGCAAAGTTCGACATCGCGGACGCATACAGGGCAGTCCCAGTTCACCCAACCGATAGGCTGCTCCTCGGGATGTCATGGCGCGGTGACACGTTCGTGGACGGGGCTCTTCCCTTCGGCCTGCGATCAGCGCCGAAGCTTTTCACAGCAGTGGCCGATGCCCTGCTGTGGGCGATCATGAGGAGAGACATCGTCCACGCGTTGCACTACCTGGACGATTTTCTTATAATCGGCCCCCCTAACTCTTGGGATTTCTTATCGACTCGGAGGGCGACACGCTGTCACTCCCTGCAGACAAGTGTGCCCGTCTAAGAGCGGCCATCTCTGAATGGCGGGGTCGGAAGTTCTGCAGGAAACGCGAGCTGCTCTCGCTGATCGGGCAGCTTCAACATGCATGTCGTGTAGTGCGTGCTGGGAGGACTTTCTTACGGCGACTGATTGACCTGTCATCCACGGCCAAAGAACTCGATCACTGGGTCCGGCTGAATAAATGATTTCGGTCAGCCTCCGGTGGTGGGATCTGTTTCTGGAGGACTGGAATGAGGTTGCAATGTGCAACAGTGTAGTCTACCGGACTCCGGAAGCGACGGTCACATCGGATGCCTCCGGGAGATGGGGGTGCGGAGCTTTTACCGACAGTGGTGAGTGGTTCCAGTTTCGCTGGCCAGTAGAGTGGGAGGGCGTACATATTACAAGCAAAGAGCTTCTCCCGATCGTGGTTGCGTGCGCCGTATGGGGAAGCCGATGGCAGGGATGCACAGTTCGATGTCTGTGCGACAATGCTGCGGTGGTGGCCATCATTCGGTCGGGTTCGTCGAGGGATCAGAGTGCGATGCAGCTTCTTCTTTGTTGCTCATTTCCAGCTGGTCCTAGCCCCAGCACATATACCGGGAAAACAGAACGTGGCTGCCGATCACTTATCGAGGGACGCCCTCTCCTCCTTTCTCCAGTTGATTCCAGGCGCGAAGGCGGATCCAACCCCGCTCGCAGCAGACCTGATGGCAGCTCTAGTGACCAATCAGCCAGACTGGACGTCGGGAGGATTGGAGGAGCGTGCTGCGTTCTACTTTACGAAAGGTCTAGCTGTTTCGTCCCAGACGGTTTTGTCGGTCGGGTGACTGGACACCACTCCCTGCATCAGAGGCTATGCTCTGCAAATTCGTGTCATTGTTAGCTAGTGAAGGTTTGAAGCACCGTACGATTAAGACCTATTTGTCGGGCGCCCGTTTTCTCCACATAAGGTCGGGCTTTCCCGACCCGTTTCTGTCTCACATACCACGATTAGGCTACACCATGAAGGGTGTCAAGAGGGTGGAGGCGGAGAGGGGCGGAAGCCAGAGGACGAGGCTCCCGATGACGCCGCCGTTGTTGAGGAGGCTGAAAGGCGTATGGGAGAGATCGACTGTGGGTCACGATGCGAAAATGATCTGGGCGGCCTGCTGCACGGCCTTTTTCGGTTTTCTCCGGGCAGGCGAAATGACTGTGCCTGACGCCGGAGCGTACGACAAGAGTGTTCATTTGAGCTTTGACGACATCGCCATCGACGAGACATCCTCCCCATCCTTTGTGCGGGTGTGGATAAAACAGTCTAAGACAGACCCCTTCTGTCGTGGTGTCAACCTATTTCTCGGTCGCACGCACACGGACTTGTGCCCCGTAGCGGCACACTTGAGCTATCTGGTCGTCCGCGGGGCGGGGCCCGGCCCACTGTTCAAGTTCGCGGATGGACGCCCTTTGACAAGGAGTCGGTTCGTGGCGCAAGTACGGGACGCTCTCGGCGCTGCTGGGATAACGAGGGGAGCTATTGCGGTCATAGCTTCCGAATCGGCGCTGCGACAACGGCAGCAGTAAGAGGGGTTGAGGACAGTGTTATCAAAACCGTGGGGAGGTGGGATAGTACGGCGTATCTGCAATACGTCCGGATTCCTCGGGAACAGCTCACCGGATACTCCCGTGTATTGGGCGCATTGCGTTAGGTCGCGTCATAGGGTGTGTGGTTGTGCGGTCATATGATCATTATTCGTGGGAGTTAATGTGGGGGGAGGGGCCAGACGGCTCCCTTTTGGGAAGGGCTGGGGGGGGGCGTTTCGCCCACCCAGCGCTCCTCCCCCCTCATTACCGCTGGGGGGTGGGCTTCCTGCCCAGGCACGACCGCCAAATACGACACCCCCTGGAAGGGTGGCTTGCTCGGTTCCCGTGTGTACCCGACAGCCCCGGTAAGCAGTTAAACGCATGCACGACGTGTGCTAATCTGACAACCGTGGCAACCATGGATCATCAGTCTACAGATGATGCCCTTCGTCGTCGAAGGGAGCGGGAAAGACAACGTCGTGCCCGTGAGACTCCCGAGCAGAGAGAGGCTCGGCTTTCTCAACGCCGACTGCGTTATAGGGAACGGGCAAGGGAACGCATCGCCGCCGATCGATCTAGCCAGCTAGAGAACTCTCCTCCATTCGACGGCGTGCGCTTCAACCTTCGGTGACTGACCGAGGCTGTACCTCTTCCCAATCTTCATGGCCCCCCGAGGTACACAGAGGGAGCGGAACAGGTCACGGTAAGCCCAATGCAATATTGGCTTTTCGCTTGTTTTCACTCGAACGCAGTCGTTTCAGCCCTTTCAGGCTCGCGTAGTTCTGAAGCCGCTGGTAAGCCGCCTCGTAGAGCCTGTATAAGCGTAACACACACACCGACAGACAGACAAACCAAACCCTCGCTGCGCATGCGCGCCGAGGGTTAATTAGGGGATGATTTCCTGGATATGCCGTGAAAAAAAGTCAAATCGCGCTGGCTTACCTCGAACTGATCGGCCCACTACGAGTCCGCGTACCTTTGAGGCACAAGAAGTGCTAGCCCGTGTCAGACTCTCTGCGAGCTATATACTAGGGAGACCATGAATAACTGCATAGCCAGCCAGCCCATCAATTAGCGATACCGCGCATGCGTAGTGCGCCGAGGGTTTGCACTTCAGTGCATTTCTATTCCCATGGTATACAGGAAATTTAACCGAACTACCACCACATGAGTGCATGCATGGTCACGAATTATGCAAGGTGGTCCCAGTCTAAACAATGATCAATTATTATGGATTAAACCATATTGTTATTGAGTCAGAATTATCCACACATAGTTTTCTTCTGGTAGATGTAACTGATTGCACCTTCACCTCTAACCCAAATGGGTGTATCGTCAGATCATTACTCAGAATATGTATGCCATGTAATCTGAAACAGTTGGCATATGCTGTCCCAAGATAAACACAATCTCCTTTCCATGTGTGGGTTTTCATTTCATCAGATCTGCCAAGTAGACTTGTAGCATAAACGTTACAATGTGTAATAGGATCAAGGGAGTTGTTCATAACAGTCCATCTCACTGTAAAGGATAGTGGCCTCTTTTCGGCACACATCACAAGATCAGTTATTTTAAGGTTTTCAATATAAGACATCTTTTCTTGTGTAGATATACACTTTATGTCCAATACCTAAAAGGAGCAAAGTAACTTTAAAAAGTATACACTGAGCCTTAGATATAATGCAAAAGCACATAACCAAAGTAGTAAGCATTTAGTGGAGGAGAAGATCGCTTACATTCTCCAACGACACTAAGCCGACGGCCTCCAATACAATTACCTGGGTCATGAACATACTGTACACTGTAGAAGGTCTGAACAAAGCAAGAGCAGAAGGTGCACGAATGTGCAGCGCATATTAGCCTGCAGAGCCAGAGACTTACATATGCATGACAAACGTTAACAGACATGAAGGGGGCCAGGGTCGTTCCTGTAAGCCAAACAGATGCAGTTGGACAAATAGCATTATACCATAATCAACTCTGTCCTTTATATATGTGTGGCTGACAAAAACTCTATGTGTGCATGACATGCCGCCTTTACATATGATGAATAGCCCTATACCCTTCACAGAAGTTTTGTGACCTGAGCCTTCTGCTTTAGATCTACACCACTCAAAGTTTGATCTCTCCACTCTATGTCCGAAATGTTCCGTTCCTGCCTTGACAGTTTTAGAGCGGAGTACCACAATGAGCCAATGGAAATTACGGCAATACATGTAATATGGTGCACACAAATGGCCTTAGACAGAAGGCTCAGATAGCTTCACATCAGCACGGCACGCCTGTGTCTTCTACACAAGCAATACACATACTTGACACTCAGCTGTCGTCTGAAGATGACTGAATCCAGGTCCGCGGCAGTTGTTTCCCTGAATGGTTCCAACTATCCCACTTAGAAGATCCAATGCAGGATGGCCCTTATGAAAGACAGACTATGGAACATTGTTAATGGCAGTGAAACCACACCCTCATTGACCAGCGCCGATGTGCATACAATGTTCGCTGCAAGGAAGGATCAGGCCTTGGCAACCATTGTGCTCTCCATCGAACCATCACTACTGTATCTCCTTGGAGATCCTGAAGATCCGACTACAGTGTGGAAAAAGCTAGCGGATCAGTTCGAGAAAAAGGCGTGGGCAAATAAGCTGTATCTAAAGCGTCAACTGCACATGTTGCAGCTAAAAGACGGTGACTCAGTTTAGGAGTACATCAAGACAAGGATCGAAATCTTCGACTCACTCTCAGTGGTTGGCGATCCTGTTTCTGAGGACGATCGCGTAGTGCATCCCTTAGCAAGTCTGCCGGACTCTTACAATGTGCTCGTCACAGTACTCAAGGCAAACGAAGAAGTACCCAAGATGGAAGTCGTCACGGAACGTTTGCTGCACATGGAAAGAAAGTTGAAGGAAAGGGCAGACACAGGTGCCAATACAGAGGGGGCTATGAGCTCCAATTAACATTGTAGGAAAAAAGGCCCCCGATGGCATCAGTGTGGAAGTTTGGACACATCAAGGGAAAATGCAGAGAGCTCACAGAAGATAAGGAGAAAGGGGATAAGCAGAAAAAGAGACGACATCACAAACCAAACAAATCAACCAACAGGAGTCGAACCAGTAGCAGATCTGACAGTGAAAGTGCTGAGTTGGTGGTTACCCATGCATTGTCTGCGAATCACCGTAACACCTGGATAATTGATTCTGGAGATACCTGTCATGTGTCGTGATAGCCAGCTGTTTACTGAGCTCCATCAGTTGAAGGACCCATTAGAGGTGGTCCTGGGAGATGGCCGTGCACAAACTGCTGCAGGAAGGAGAAGCGTGATGCTGAAAATGAAGTTGTCCAATGGCAAAACAAGAATGTGTAAGCTGCATAATGTTCTATTTGTCCCTCAATTCTCCTATAACCTCCTTAGTGTGTCTAAGGCCACGCAAATAGGAAAAGTAGCAAAATTTACCAAGACAAGCTTCTACATTCTGAATAAGGAGTACACACTGATAGGGAAAGTGACAGAAATGCTGGCGGTTGATCTACTAACAGGAGTTTCAAGTGTGGTTCTGATGAAGCTCGATGCCGCCTAAGGCAAGCAAGTCGCGGAAGAGTGCGTCGTGTAGTAGTCCGAGCTCATGCTGCATCTGCTCTCAAAAAATCGGTCCGAATGACGATGTTCTCTTCTGTTCAAACTGTCAGAAGCATCTTCATTGCTATTGCTCGAGCGTCAGCGAGCAACCCTATAAAGCTCTGACTTCGGACGGCACACCTCCTTTCCTCTGTGTCCCATTCCACTCGAACTCAGTCCTCACACAACAATGCTTCAAAGTTCAACATGGTGTGGAAAAATGCCCTTCTGGTAGGGCTTGCCTCGAGTCCGACTTGTGTCGTTGATGTCCTTTCTAGTGTAGGCACTTCCATTCAGCCCCAGTCAGTGAAGGACTGCTTTAGATTGGGAAAGTTTTCTCCCAGTGCGAGACCCATTCTAGTGGAGTTTGTCAGAATTGCGGATGTAACTAGGATTTTTGCGAAATTTGTCTTCCCCTTTCTCCATCAAGCCGGATATGTCTCGTGCTCAACGTCTGCAAGAATCTGTTCTCATGCGAGAAAGATGGCGCCTTATACAGTCAGGGGTTAGCCGTAAAAGTATCAGAGTTAAAGGTGACTCTCTCTACCTAAAGCATAAATTGCATGGCTGTGTCTCAAACTCCAAATTTGACCATGCTACCTAAGCTTCTGTCA
>CASHTH010001832.1:0-77790 GCA_030341885.1 Geodia barretti
GGAAGATTAGCTTAAAGAGGGTGGGGGGCGAGGGCTGTAACAGAATACATTGTTATTGGTGTACTAAGTGCATAGTACGGTAGCTATAGGGCCCAAGGCCAAGGGCTACAACTGAGACAATGAAAACACTGACGTCACTCCCTGTTTTGTGGGAAATTACTCGATATCCCTCACACAATAAGTCCACACCCACACCATCCACCCAAAACCACCCCCATGTGACGACCATGCTGGCTACCTCCCGCTGACCATTATTTTTACCTTATCCTTAGAGTCCAGCATAGCTCCTGTTGAAGATAGGAATTGCACCACCTCAACATGTCCCAATAGGCTGGCGTATTGCATAGACAACTGACGAGAGGAAAGATAAGGTTGTTACTTCATGTAAGAGTCACGAAATATGCAAAACTGTTGAAAGTAGTAGCTAATAGGGCTGCTAGTGCCTGAAGCAGGGGATAGATACCGCATTCACTTCATGTATTGTCTTCAACAAGGATGTACATACTTAGATTATTGCACATGATTGTGGTTTCATTGGCAGGCTTACAAACAATGAAGGCCATTTGACTGAGTGCCCCGCAAGGCTCGCGTAACACCGCGCAGACTCTGGCAAGTTGCTTCGTGCAAATCAACAGCAAGATAGCCAGTTGGAAATGTGCACACTTACTTACGGAAGATACTGGAGGCTGAGAGTTCCTCTGCAGGTCTGCCAACTCGCTCGCCTGGTAGCATTAGGATGTGCATGTGAACAGATGTATTAGGGAAAGATAGCCAGCAAACTAAACAAGTGCTATTTAGGTGTCAGTTAATGTTTGCCTGGGAGCTGTTCCAACAGCTTCCTTGGCCCTTTTGTAAAAGCCACAATGCTGGTTGATTGCAAGGGACTTTTCTGCCTCTGACCTTTCCTCAACCAATCTATGAGAAACTGTTTGGAGCTTTGAAGTCATGTCAACTGATCGAGCCTTTGTTCCAAAAACTCTTATGCCGGGTCCTCTAAAAATGGAACTTGGCAGCTACATTGGTTTAGATAGTGTGGTAAGTTCTCAAACTATAAGTTTGTACAAAAAAGCATAATGGCTTGTGAAGTGGACAATGTGCACAAGCAAGTTATGCCTGTACAGCTGTAGTTTAATGCACCAGTCATCTCTGTCTTGTCTCCTTGCTTTTTACATCACCTGAAGTTTAGGTCATTGTTAGTAGATAAGCCATAAAACTACCTAGCTACTGCCTTAGTGTTGTAGAGTAAGTGTTTTGTGATGTGTAGTGAGATTGTTTGAAGGTGGTTCTTTCAACCCATCCATGCACAATATATCCTCTCACTACATGGGCAGCATCAACTCATAGTGAAAGTTTACATGTTTAAAACTCACATAGCACCAACACATTCACTATATAGTAGATTGGATTTGCTGTGTAATGATCCCTTGTTTCTTCCTTTTTGGTGCTTCAAGCCATCCCTATATCCCCCTTTCAAATGATTTCCCCACTTGTTTCCACTATTTTTAACAGCTTATGACAACATTGTTACAGTCACTCTGATGTTCATGGGTATGTTGTAGATAGGCTACCATAGACAAATTGTAAAACTGTTGAAAGTAGTAGCTAATGGGGCTGCTAGTGCCTGAAGCAGGGGATAGATACCGCATTCACTTCATGTATTGTCTTCAACAAGGATGTACATACTTAGATTATTGCACATGGTTGTGGTTTCATTGGCAGGCTTACAAACAATGAAGGCCATTTGACTGAGTGCCCCGCAAGGCTCGCGTAACACCGCGCAGACTCTGGCAAGTTGCTTCGTGCAAATCAACAGCAAGATAGCCAGTTGGAAATGTGCACACTTACTTACGGAAGGTACTGGAGGCTGAGAGTTCCTCTGCAGGTCTGCCAACTCGCTCGCCTGGTAGCTAATACGCTCGCTAGCGTATTGGAAAAACGCCGCTGCCTGACGCATACGCGAGGCTCACTGATGCTGAGTAAGCAGCAAATGGCGTTGTTCAGGTCGAGAGCTCCATGATCTACCGTAGTGACTAGCGGCAAGAAAGAAACTATCGCTTGATGTCCGTGCACACCTCCGGCGAAATTGGAGACGTTCAGTGAAAAAATTAGCGCTTCAATTTGTTCCAGTAAGGAGAAATCGGGTCTAAAGAAGAAGAAGAAGAAGAAGAAGAAGAATATGATGACACGAAAATCGTGAAATCGCGTATGAGCGAATTCTCGCGTGGACGACTGAAGGTGCGTATGAGGTCTTGGGGGACATGTGTAGGTAGATATGGGCCGTAGACTATTGCTAGTATGTTTTGAAGGCCTAGGGAGTGATTCTCACCGAGTTTTTAGTCGTTTTGTACGCGGATCACGTGAGATTTCACCCGTGTCATCCCTATATAGTCATATCACCCATCCCGTTTTCCCCCGTCCTTATCTATGTAAAGCAGAGATAATAAATAACCCCATCCCTACATGTAGACAGTAAAAAATTATCAATCTATCAATGAAAAGCACTGAAGTGCAAACCCTCGGCGAACTGCGCATGCGCGGTATATTAGTATGCGGTCTCCCGCTAGTATATAGCGCGCAGAGAGTCTGACACGGGCTAGCTACAGTAGTAGATTAGCATGCGAGAGTCGATACACGCCCTTCGTTGTGACTTCTTGTGCCTTCAAAATACACAGAGCAAGCAGACCCGGTCCTGTGCTAAATATAAGCGCATGCGCATTTTCCGCAGCGATAAAAATGGCCGACTATGCATTAGCCGTACAATGGTGGAAGCGCTCTAGCTTTGCAACGGAGCGTTTTCAGAGAAAACCGTTCGAAATTTCTGACCTTC
This sequence comes from Geodia barretti, assembly GCA_030341885.1. Classification (NCBI taxonomy): domain Eukaryota; kingdom Metazoa; phylum Porifera; class Demospongiae; order Tetractinellida; family Geodiidae; genus Geodia; species Geodia barretti. The sequence goes on from CASHTH010001832.1 coordinate 2,828, forward strand.
ATTGCCTGTTCGGTAGGTGGTATCCTTTGTGAGACGAAAGAACACTCGAGAAGTGAGATGAAGAGTAACAGACAGACTGACAGACAGACAGACAGACAAACCCAATGAAAAGCACTAAAGTGCAAACCCTCGGCGAAGTAGCTCGCAGAGAGTCTGACGCAGGCTAGCTACAGTTGTAGATAGCACGGGATAGTCGATACACGACACTCGTTGTGACTTCTTGTGCCTTCAAGATAGACAGAGCGAGCGGACCCGGTCCTGTGCTAAATATAAGCGCATGCGCATTAGGCCGCCAGCGATAAAATGGCGACTACAGGCATTTGCCATACAATGCTGGAAGCGCTCTAGCTTAGCAACGGAGCATTTTCAGAGAAAACCGTTCGAAATTTCTGACCTTCATTGCCGGTTAAGTAGGTTGTATCGTTTGTGAGACGAACAGACATTCGAGAAGTGAGATTGAGAGTAACAGACAGACAGACAGACAAACACAACTACAGTACCCTCGCTGCGCATGCGCGCCGAGGGTAATGAAAAAACACTAAAGTGCAAACCCTCGGCACACTATATAGAAATGTGGAACCCATACACAAGTGTGGCACCACCACAATTGATGGTCTTCACCATGCATCAGCATGTTATGCACCAGCATGTTATGCACCATTTCCATGGATTATTATCAATAGGTGAAAAAAAATGGCCAGCCGCTATATCTGTTTGAGGCCCAAAAAATATATAAGGTTGAAAAATTGGCAACTTTTATCTCTCTATTAATATTCGTATTACCCGTGGATTGTTTAGTGCAAAAAAAAATATTTCAAAACCCAAGGTTGGAAAAAAAAACGGCCAGCCCTTCATCTCTCCAGACAGACGTCTACGGACGCAGTGCTATGCCGAACTGTACGCTGCCCTTTGAGAAACATGGGTCAGTGGTAGATTTGTGGGTAAGGGGAGGAACCAGAGCTGTTCCCAGCCAATTCTCTGGACCACCTGACACTTTCAGTGCGGATCGGGATACGAACCCCGCACCTATGGTGTCAGTCCCCACGACTCTAACCACCTAGCCACTCGGGCTGGCCTGGAGAGGTAATGAAAAAACGTTCCATTATACCAACACTCCTATTACATCATTGTAAAAAAGGCGTACACACCCGGGGTCGAACCAGGGACCTCACGATCAAGAGAGGGGGTGCTTATCCATCAGACCACCACCATTACTTGAATGGGAACAGTGTAAATAGCACTGAAGTGCAAACCCTCGACCTCGGCGCACTGTGACGCGCACGCGTAAGTAAACGCATGCGCCGTACCACTAATTGATGGGCTGGGTTTAGTTTTAGCTGTTGCTCGCGGCCTCTTGCCAGCTCGCGCTGAGTCTGATGCGGGCTAACTACACTACTAGATAGCATGCGAGAGGCGATACACGCCCTGCGTTGCATCTTCTGGTGCCTCCGAAGTACGCAGAGCACGCGGGTCGATCCGACTGTGGTAAGCCATCCCATCCCGTCCGTTGCGTATTTGCATATTGGCTTTTCGCGCTCTAGCTTTGCAACGGAGCAGTTTCAGAGAAAACCGTTCCAAATTTCTGACCTTCATTGCCCGTTAAGTAGGTCGTATCCTTTGTGAGACGAACAAACACCCGAGAAGTGAGATTGAGAGTAACCGACAGACACACACACACACACAGACAGACCCAAGTACTGCAACCCTCGCTGCGCATGCGCGCCGAGGGTTAACTACTGTAACCCTCGCTGCGCATGCGCGCCGAGGGTTAACAAGAGAAGAAGATGACAAAACTTCATCCCCCTTCATTTCATTTCTCCACCTGCTACACATAAAATGTGAACATAAAAGACTACTAGGTAGGCTCGCTTTGCTCAGAAAAAGTTTAATTATCCAAAAGAGTTTTACACATTAAAAAGAATATAATTATACAGTTTAGGGCATTAACACATTTCTTTCCATCCTGTTCATAGTGAAGTGTCATAAGAGAACGGATTTGTTTGTAAATGTAGAGGACACTCCTGACTGTGAAGTACAGCAGTGGAATAAGTACCAAGGCTCCACAGATTACTCCACCAACATCATACTAAGCTGCTTTATATCAGAATACAAAAGAGCTTCCACACAAAAAGAGGAAACACTGCTAAAAACAAGCATCAGCAGAGCATCAACCGTATTGTAGATCCTGTACTTTGTCTTGTATGGTCTCACTATGAGGATAATGGCAGCAGTGGTGATGCTGATTGAACTGCAAGCCATGAGGTAGCCTAAATTACGAATTTCCAAGATTAAAAGTAGCTATTATCCTAGGCTGGGTACAAATTGAAAAGTACCTGCACTCCCACCCACCATCAGCCCGTCTCGATAGTAGCCCTGAATGATTCCATACACAGCCGCAGACCTGGGCTGTTGAGACCCATTCTATTCAGGAGTCTCTGGAACCACATCATTGGATAGAGCAACTGGAGAAGGGTTGGCATGAAGATCAACAAAAGAGAGTAGAAATGGCGACAATAGCAAAGGCAAGTGTTGGGGACTCATGAGCTTAACCCTTGCATCACACAACAAGAATCTTCCAAGCCTCCTGCCATATTCATCATAGATGACAGTTTGATGTCATATTAGGAGAGATGTATTAAGCAGCTTAATGTAGGAGAGTAACAGGAGGTTGATGAGAGGCATCTTTTATTGTTCTCTGATGTGCCACTTGCGTCTAGCATTTTTGTGTGTATAGAAAGGCTTGCAGAGACAAACGAGTGGTTTAAAACTCTCTCATAGCAGTAACAAGTCCAAGAAGAAAATCAAGAGAAAAGAGGATAAACAGCAACCAGGTAGTCCAAGGCAATCACCTGGGCATGTTGTAAGAGGGCAGGCATACGGGGAATAAGAGCTCGAAGAAGTCCAGGTTCCATATTCCATACACGGTAGCAATGAACTTTGTGAATGTGAACAAACCTGTGTTCCTTGTACGATTTAAGAATGGCCATAAAATGGAGAAGAGAGAAATTGACAACAGAGCACCGGGACATTCAGAGCTGGAGAAGTGATACTGATCCGAAACAGTAGAATAACAGCAAGGAATAATGAGAGAGGGAGAAAGGCACAGGCAATGTATTGAAGAACACTGCTCAATCTACTACAAGTGCACTGGTGACATTTTAGTACATACGAGTAAGCTGATATTGTGGGTTTGGGTTGCACTGGCTACAGAGTCGTCCCATGGCGGTTGGCAAGACCGCATGTCTTGTTGTCTTGCGCAGACCTGTCTGCCAATATCTTGTAATAGTTACCATCTGGGACCATGACCTTTGTACATCATGTTGACTGATGCCATGCAGTTCCCAATCACACCAATGTTGCTTTCATCCCCATCGGACGTCATGCAGTACTGTAGCTGAAGACGACCTCTCTTGTCTCGTTACTGCACAGTATGGCATTCCGGACATTGGCACCACACACACAGTTACCATCAGATGACAGGTGAACCAGGTCAGTGAGCAGTTGTCCTCAGCACAGGTCACTGCCAGAAAGAAGCTCAACCACACAACCTGCCACATTGCTACTGGGGTTTGTGTTTCTTCTTCACATTCATAACTACTTATAGCGGTGAAAAGAGCAAGGTGCAAAAATAACTCTTTGAAAACCAGCACTTTGAAGCTCAACAAACACACCACCTGCCACACTGCTACTATTGTTTTGTGTTGCACCGTTTTTGATAGTAAAACACAAGTGCTACAGCATAAACATCCATTTGTGCAGGTGAAAGAAAAACGTTACTGTTTGCTTTACAATTTACAGTTTATTTTTCCAACATTTCTATCTTTGCTGAAAGAGATTATGTAACTATAACAAGATCATGGCACCATTCAGAGCTGGAGAAGTGTATGATCCGAACAGTAGAATAACACAGGAAATAAGTGGAAGTGGGAGAAGGGCAACAGTCATGTATTGAAAGAACACACTGCTTCATGCTAGAAATGCACTGGTGACATTTTAGTACATACAGTAAGCTGATATTGTGTGTTTGGGTTGGCAACACCACCTGCCCACTGCTACTAGTGTTTTATTTTGGCACGTTTTTTGATAATAAAACATGCATGATGCCCACAGCATAAAACATCCATTTGTGCAGGTGAAAGAAAAACTTTACTGCTTGCTTTACAATTTTACAGTTTATTTTTTCCAACAAGTTTCTATCTTGCTGAAAGAGATTATGTAACTATACAATATCATGGCACGTCATTTCTTTACAACGTCAAGGACTTAGGCTAATTATGTAGGCTAATATACTGACTCATAAGTTTGTATTCATCTGATCAAAGGTATAGTAGGAGAGGATTTTTTTATTAGTACACTGAGACTCCCAACTCAGTGTTCACATATCTGGTTAGGGCATTACCAATGTAATGTAAAGTTGCCTGAGAGACACTGCGATCATTCTGTAAGAACAATGAAGGAGGGTACTAATGAAGTAACTGAGAATTATTAAAGCATTAGGATGTGCATGTGAACAGATGTATTAGGGAAAGATAGCCAGCAAACTAAACAAGTGCTATTTAGGTGTCAGTTAATGTTTGCCTGGGAGGGGTTCCAACAGCTTCCTTGGCCCTTTTGTGTAAAAGCCACAATGCTGGTTGATTGCAAGGGACTTTTCTGCCTCTGACCTTTCCTCAACCAATCTATGAGAAACTGTTTGGAGCTTTGAAGTCATGTCAACTGATCGAGCCTTTGTTCCAAAAACTCTTATGCCGGGTCCTCTAAAAATGGAACTTGGCAGCTACATTGGTTTAGATAGTGTGGTAAGTTCTCAAACTATAAGTTTGTACAAAAAAGCATAATGGCTTGTGAAGTGGACAATGTGCACAAGCAAGTTATGCCTGTACAGCTGTAGTTTAATGCACCAGTCATCTCTGTCTTGTCCCACTGCTTTTTACATCACCTGAAGTTTAGGTCATTGTTAGTAGATAAGCCATAACAGGATAAAAACTACCTAGCTACTGCCTTAGTGTTCTAAAGTAAGTGTTTTGTGATGTGTAGTGAGATTGTTTGAAGGTGGTTGTCTAATTTCCTACCATCCATGCACATTATATCCTCTCACTATATGGACAGCATCAACTCATAGTGAAAGTTTACATTTTTAAAATTCACATGAGCAGCTGTTGCAAAATCCCATGAGACTTCAACGTTATGAATGTGTGTACTTTTGCTATAATTATAGCACCAACGCATTCACTATAATTTTATAGTAGATGATTAGTGTTTGCCTTCACAAAGTCATCACTAAATCCCATTGAGCTAAAAGACCGTGCAATATGCAATGACATGCATTGATCCCTATTGTGCAGCTCATTATCATGACTTGGACTATGTGGAAATGTTGAACTGTGCACAACAAGGCAGGCCTGGGATTAATGCTAAGAACAAAACACTTATTTATATGCACCCGCAGACCTGGGCTGTTGAGCCCTATTCTGTTCATTATGTGACACTCTCCCAGCCCCCACCTGACTTGGCTGTTTAGAATGTAGGTAAGGTATAATTATACAGGATCGGCTGTACCCAACCATACATAGAAAATATAGCTTACTATAAGGCAGCGTGCAAAAACTGTCCAACTGTCACAATGAGCTAACTTTAAAATGTTAGAAGGGCCCAGTAAAAGAATGAAAATATTTTTAGCCCTTCTGTGTAATCACTGGAGGAGTGTTTTGTGACAGAGAACATGCCCAGGCTGCAGGGAGTGCTGGACCAAGGAGGACACCAGCTACCACATGCAGTGCTGCATCGATGCTGCAATCTGGGTCTCCGACACTAAAGCTGAAGATAAGCCTACACTTACACCTTCAGGTTAATTTTTATCCCAAAGCTTCCCCAATAATAAAGGACACCTTACTAATTATTATTAACGCTTAATAAAATGAAAAGCACTAAAGTGCAAACCCTCGGCGGTAAACTAGCGAGTTGTAGCATCGCTGTATGCTGGGCTGTGCGTCATCGACGGAGCCAGTAACACGAGTCTCACCGTAACACAGGGTAGTTGCATTAGCGGTTAGAGCAATAGCTCAGGTGTTTCAGTAGCTCTCATATTTGCTTTATTCAATCTATCCGCTCTTCTGTGTTTCAATGCCAGACGTTTTGTAGATGGGAAGGCAAGGCCGCAACCACAAACTGCTCGCCACGTGAACTATTATGCTACATTGCGAACATACCTTGCTCAACATAGTTATCGTTTCCATAGGGAACAGAGATCAAAACTGACAGGAGGCCGTGGATCGTATATAAGCGCATGCTCCGGTGATTAAGACGGCCAAAGAGCGATACCAACGGGTTCAGTGCCACACTGCAACGATTTTGGTTAAAATACTGCGTTCGAAAGTTATAGCGTGAAAAGCAAGTCAAGGAGCTAATATGCAAATTAGCACAGGCTTACCTCGACCGCGTCCGCTCGCTCGGTGTATCTTGAAGGCACAAGAAGTCAACGAAGGGCATGTATCGACTCCCGCATGCAATCTACTACTGTAGCTAGCCCGTGCCTGACTCTCCGCGAGCTACTAGCATAGCATGGTCTTATATACTAGTAGGCGAATGCATGGCATTTTTGGCGAGCGGGAGCGAGTACACAATGACTCTATCTGCACGAGCCATCCTACAACTTTGAACCTTAGAAAATCACAAAGATTGGAAGGAGGTATAGACAGCCTCGGCCAGGTACAGCCTCGGCAATGTATCGAAGAGCGCAGCGAATGGCAGCAAATAGACGAGAGTTCTTTGTCTGGCTATATTTCGCATCGATATGACAGCTAGGCAGCGTGTAAAAATTTGCGCGTTCCCTCTTAGCATTTTGTGTGGGATAGAAAAGGCTTGCAGAGACAAACAAGTAAGGTTTGTTCGCATTAACAAAGGTTTTTACTACCGTGTATGGAATTTGTAACCTGGACTTCTTTCGAGCTCTTATTCCCCCTATATGCCTGCCTCTTACAACAATGCAGGTGATTGCCTTGAACTACCTGGTTGCTGTTTATCCTCTTCTTCTCTTGATTTTCTTTTACGGTGTTGTTACTGCTTATGAGAGAGGTTTTAAACCACTCGTTTGTCTCTGCAAGCCTTTTCTATACCACACAATAATGCTAAGACGCAAGTGGCACATGAAGAGAACAATAAAAGATGCCTTCATCACCCTCCTGTTACTCTCCTACATTAAGCTGCTTAATACATCTTTCCTAATAATGGCATCCACTGTCATCTATGATGAATATGGTAAGATGCTCGGAAGATTTCTCGTTGATGCAAGGGTTAAGCTCATGAGTCCCGAACACTTGCCTTTTGCTATTGTCACCATTTCTACTCTTCTTTCGTTGATCTTCATGCCAACCCTTCTCCAGTTGCTCGCTCTATCCAATGATGTGGTTCCAGAGACTCCTGAACAGAATGGGGCTCAACAGACCAGGTCTGCGGCTGTGTATGGAATCATTTCAGGGCTACTATCGAGACAGGGCTGATGGTGGGTGGGAGTGCAGGTACTTTTCAATTTTGTACCCAAGCCTTAGGATAATAGCTTACTTTTTAATCTTGGACATTCGTAATTTACGCTACCTCATGGCTTGCAGTTCAATCAGCATCACCGCTGCTGCCATTATCCTCATAGTGAGACCATACAAGACAAAGTATATACGAGACTAAGCCAGGACTGGATGCCTGCAGAGAAAACTACTCTCATCCTCCAGTGCATTCTGTAAGTCAGTGTACACATTTGTAAGTGGCTATCTTGCGTTTTGCTGTTGATTTGAACGAGGAGAAACTTGGCGATCTGCGCGGTGTTACGCAGGCGCCTTCATTCTTTGTCCCCTGGGTTATAGCTTGATTTCTGAAGCTTGCCCAATGAAACCATATGTGCCACAACCTAATCGCGTCCTTGTTGGAGACACTAGGCGCATTACACCCTAGCTGCTTCAGGTAAGAGCAGTCCATTAGCTTCTGCTCAGTTATCTCTACAACATAATTATACTCATGAACATCAGAGTGACTGAAAATGCAGTGTTGTCATAAGCCATTAAAAATAGTGGAAACAAGTGGAAAAATCGTTTCTTCAAAATGAAAGGGGGATATAGGGTTGGCTTGAAGCACCAAAAAGGAAGAAACAAGGGGTCATTACACACCAAATATGCAAAGCCACATGACACCATCCCTATATCTTTGTTTTATTGTTCATAAGCAAAGTTTAATATGAGACAAAGATATAGGGATGGTGTCATGTGGCTTTGTGCATATTTGGTGCATAATGACCCCTTGTTTATTCCTTTTTGGTGCTTCAAGCCATCCCTATATCCCCCTTTCATTTTGAAGAAATGATTTTTCCACTTGTATAATAATTATGTATGTGGAACATTGAAGTTAGTGAGTCAGTCTCAGAGATGTATCTTCCCATCCCAGCCACAACTGATGATCTTTGATGTCTTGTGCGGTAACCATAGGCAACTGATACACACAGAGTCGTGCGCCTTGAACCTTGTCACGATCCTAGTGGTTCTCCATTCCCATACTGTCAGTTTCCCATCCGCATCACCCGATACCACCAGACTGAGAGAGAAAAGAGGGGTGGGGTGAGAGAGAGAGAGGGTCAGGGGGAAAGAGAGAAAGATGTGGATGATTAAAAGTGTTAGAGAACAGCTCTTTAGTAATGAGGTAAAAGTCAATGGACATTAGAAAAAGATAGGCGTGAATGAAGATGCGCAGACCTTCCCTCTGGAGAGAAGTCAGCAGAACAGGCATAGCCAGCCACCATTGCCCCTTGAAGTTCTTCTTTCTGTTGAGTCTGAAGTTGTTGTGGACTCCGTACACCAGTATTGTGTTGTCCACTGACTGACACGCCAGCCACTTCTCTGGTGGACGTGTGTGCGTGTGTGTGTGTGTGTGTGTGTGTGTGAGGGGTGTGGGAGAGCGGGACAGGGCGGGCACAAACAAAAGCACATACATATGTAATTAATAACGATTTGTAAACTAAACACCTTGTGTATATATATTATACAGAACTAGAGATTAAAGTGCCATACACACCATTAGGGGAGAGTGTCACAGCCGGCATGGAGTGCATATGAGGCTCAGCCACGTACTCATCTTTCATATCCACTGGGATATCCCTAGAAAAGCAGCACACACAACAATGCATACTCAATAACGTATAATTAATACTGCATGCAAAGACTGCAAGGTTTCTAGAGACCTACATGTGAGATCAAAGCCACGCACCATTCCCAGACGCGGAGGCTCTTGTCGTCAGATGTTGTGACGAATCTCCTGTTCCCATCTAGAAACGTGATGGTGCTGACGGCTCCGAGGTGACGATCGTACTCCTGCACTATCTCCCCTGAATCTATGTTGAACTGTAGGAAGAGGGACAGTGTGAGAAACTTTAAAAGTAATGTGTCAATATAATTCACGTTACTAAAAATACATAGAACCCAGTGCAAGAATGCAATTAAGTTTCGGTTTTTAGTAACAATTTAGCCCTTATATACTGCTACATTCCCTTTAAAAAGGGTTTTCAGGGTTTTGCTAACGAACATCAGTGAACACAAGACAAACCAACTAGTTTGACTATAGCTGAGTATGGAAAAGTAACATTCACCTTGAGTTAGCATTTACCCTGAACCACGCCCCCTTCCTCCTTCAACCGGGTATTAATGGTTTTGCATTTGTTAAAAGAACATGAGTAGAAGAAAAGGCAAACCAACCATCCACAATAGTTGGACTATAGTTGGAGTATGGAATAGCAACATCCACTTACGCAGTACATTTTCTTGTCGGCACAGCCCACGAGAAAGATGTTCCGTTTGTCTTCGTCGCGATTGAACCTCACACAGTACGGCGTCTTCTTGTTTGTGAACCTTGCCAGACACTGACTTGCAATGAAAGAAACAATAAACATATCATAAAAAGTCAGTATAATAGTCTTTTGAGTTGCGTGATAAAAATTTGAATGCAAAAGCTAGCATATAAACACAGTTTAGCAATTACACAATTACTCTAGCCATTTTTGAGGCATTGTTTCATTACCCCAGAAGCAAAACTGTAGGATATCATCGATGGTATAAATGATTTATCTCCCACTACAACGATAAAAGGGTTGCCTTTGTATAAGTCTCATGCCGCTATAGCTACCCACTTCCTAGCAGCTTCACAAATGTTCCCAAGATGTATATAAGCCCAGGCAGATCCACTACTATTATTGACAAGTGGAAAAATCATTTCTTCAAAATGAAAGGGGGATATAGGGATGGCTTGAAGCACCAAAAAGGAAGAAACAAGGGGTCATCACACAGCAAAGTTGCACAAAGCTATATATACATGACACCATCCCTATATCTTTGTTCAATATTAAACGTTGCTTATAAACAATAAAACAACGATATAGGGATGGTGTCATGTAGCTTTGTGCAACTTTGCTGTGTGATGACCCCTTGTTTCTTCCTTTTTGGTGCTTCAAGCCATCCCTATATCCCCCTTTCATTTTGAAGAAATGATTTTTCCAATTGTTTCCACTATTTTTTAACAGCTTATGACAACACTGCATTTATTGTTACAGTCACTCTGATGTTCATGGGTATGTTGTAGATAGGCTACCATAGACAAATTGTAACTGTAGTAGTAGCTAATGGGGCTGCTAGTGCCTGAAGCAGGGGCTGGATACCACATTCACCTCATGTCAACACGGATGTAATTAGACTATTGCACATGGTTGTGGTTTCATGGGCAGGCTTTGGTAATCAGGCTACAACCTTTGGGGGGGGGGACGATTGGCTGGGCGCCCCGCAAGGCTCGCGTAACACCGCGCAGACTCTGGCAAGTTGCTCTTCGTGCAAATCAACAGCAAGCTAGCCAGTTGCAAATGTGCACACTTACTTACAGAAGGTACTGGAGGCTGAGAGTTCCTCCGCAGGTCTGCCAACTCGCCTGGTATACGCTCGCAAGCGCATGTGGACAACGCCCCTGCCTGGCGCATGCTGAGTTAGCAGCAAATGGCGTTGTTCAGTGTCGACCTTGGAAGAGCTCCATGATCTACCGTAGTGACTAGCGGCGAGAAAGAAACGATCGCTTGATGTCCGTGCACACCTCTGGCGAAATTGGAGACGTTCAGTGAAAAAATTAGCGCTTCAACTTGTTCCAGTAAGGAGAAAGCGGGTCTAAAGAAGAAGAACAAGAATATTATGAAGACACGAAAATCGTGAAATCGCGTATATATGAGCGAATTCTCGCGTGGACGACTGAAGGTGCGTATGAGGTCTTTGGGGACATGTATAGGTAGATATGGGCCCGTAGACTATGTTTTGAAGGCCTAGGGAGTGATTTCACCGAGTTTTTAGTCGTTTTGTACGCGGATCACGTGAGATTTCACCCGCGTCATCCCTATATAGAGAGTCTACCGATTAATATGGCGATTATCCCGAAACGACTGCGTTCCAGAGAACAAGCGAAAAAGCCAAAGCGCGGTCGATCGCGCACGCGCCCTCTCCTGCAGGCTATATAGCTATATAGCGCGCACGCGTAATGTCAATTAATCGCCGGAGCATGCGCTTGGTTGTATATACGATCCACGGCCTCCTGTCAGTTTTTATCTCTGTTCCCTATGGATAAACGATAAACATTCTGAGCAAGCAATAGTTCAGGTGGCGAGCAGTTTGTGGTTGCGGCCTTGCCTTCCCATCTATAAAACGCCTGGTGAGAGCATTGAAACACAGAAGAGCAGGATAGATTGAAATATGAGAGCCTCTGAAACACCTGAGCTATTGCTCTAACCGCTAATGCAACTACCCTGTGTTACGGTGAGACTCGTGTTACTGGCTCTGTCGATGACGCACGGCCCAGCATACAGCGATGCTACAACTCGCTAGTTTACCGCTGAGGGTTTGCACTTTAGTGCTTTTCATTACGCTTATAAATGCAAATCTCGATTTAAACTCAAAGTGTTTTGTTTTTATCATTAATCCCAGGCCTGCCTTGTTGTGCACAGTTCAACATTCCCACATAGTCATGATAATGAGCTGCACAATAGGGCATGGGATAGGTGAAGCCTGGCATTGCATGTCGTTACACATTGCACGGTCTTTAGCTCAATGGGATTTAGTGATGACTTTGTAGTATGAAGGCCAATCTACTATATAGTGAATGTGTTGGTGCTATGTGAGTTTTAAACATGTAAACTTTCACTATGAGTTGATGCTGCCCATGTAGTGAGAGGATATATTGTGCATGGATGGGTTGAAAGAACCACCTTCAAACAATCTCACTACACATCACAAAACACTTACTCTACAACACTAAGGCAGTAGCTAGGTAGTTTTATGGCTTATCTACTAACAATGACCTAAACTTCAGGTGATGTAAAAAGCAAGGAGACAAGACAGAGATGACTGGTGCATTAAACTACAGCTGTACAGGCATAACTTGCTTGTGCACATTGTCCACTTCACAAGCCATTATGCTTTTTTGTACAAACTTATAGTTTGAGAACTTACCACACTATCTAAACCAATGTAGCTGCCAAGTTCCATTTTTAGAGGACCCGGCATAAGAGTTTTTGGAACAAAGGCTCGATCAGTTGACATGACTTCAAAGCTCCAAACAGTTTCTCATAGATTGGTTGAGGAAAGGTCAGAGGCAGAAAAGTCCCTTGCAATCAACCAGCATTGTGGCTTTTACAAAAGGGCCAAGGAAGCTGTTGGAACAGCTCCCAGGCAAACATTAACTGACACCTAAATAGCACTTGTTTAGTTTGCTGGCTATCTTTCCCTAATACATCTGTTCACATGCACATCCTAATGCTTTAATAATTCTCAGTTACTTCATTAGTACCCTCCTTCATTGTTCGTACAGAATGATCGCAGTGTCTCTCGGGCAACTTTACATTACATTGGTAATGCCCTAACCAGATATGTGAACACTGAGTTGGGAGTGTCAGTGTACTAGTAAAAAATCCTCTCCTACTATACCTTTGAATACAAACTTATGAGTCAGATATTAGCCTACATAATTAGCCTAAGTCCTTGACGTTCTAAACAAATGACGTGCCATGATCTTGTATAGTTACATAATCTCTTTCAGCAAGATAGAAACTTGTTGGAAAAAATAAACTGTAAAATTGTAAAGCAAGCAGTAAAGTTTTTCTTTCACCTGCACAAATGGATGTTTATGCTGTAGCACTTGCATGTTTTACTATCAAAAACGTGCAAAACAAAACACTAGTAGCAGTGTGGCAGGTGGTGTTGTTGAGCTTCTGAAAGTGCATGGTTTAAAAGCAGTTTAGTTTTTTTCACCTTGCTCTTTTCACCTTGCTCTTAAGTAGTACTGAATGTGAAGAAACACACTAGTAGCAATGTGGCAGGTTGTGTGGTTGAGCTTCTTTCTGGCAGTGACCTGTGCTGAGGACAACTGCTCACTGACCTGGTTTCACCTGTCATCTGGTGGTAACTGTGTGTGTGGTGCCAATGTCCGGAATGCCATACTGTGCAGTAACGAGACAAGAGAGGTTCGTCTTCAGCTACAGTACTGCATGACGTCCGATGGGGATGAAAGCAACATTGGTGTGATTGGGAACTGCATGGCATCAGTCAACCATGATGTACAAAGGGTCATGGGTCCAGATGGTAACTATTACAAGATATTGGCAGACAGGTCTGCGCAAGACAACAAGACATGCGGTCTTGCCAACCGCCATGGACGACTCTGTAGCCAGTGCAACCCAAACCACACAATATCAGCTTACTCGTATGTACTAAAATGTCACCAGTGCACTTGTAGTATATTGAGCAGTGTTCTTCAATACATTGCCTGTGCCTTTCTCCCTCTCTCATTATTCCTTGCTGTTATTCTACTGTTTCGGATCAGTATCACTTCTCCAGCTCTGAATGTCCCGGTGCTCTGTTGTCAATTTCTCTCTTCTCCATTTTTTATGGCCAATTTCTTAAATCGTACAAGGAACACAGGTTTGTTCACATTCACAAAGTTCATTGCTACCGTGTATGGAATATGGAACCTGGACTTCTTTCGAGCTCTTATTCCCCCTTTATGCCTGCCTCTTACAACAATGCAGGTGATTGCCTTGGACTACCTGGTTGCTGTTTATCCTCTTCTTCTCTTGATTTTCTTCTATGGACTTGTTACTGCTTATGAGAGAGGTTTTAAACCACTCGTTTGTCTCTGCAAGCCTTTTCTATACCACACAAAAATGCTAAGACGCAAGTGGCACATCAAGAGAACAATAAAAGATGCCTTCATCACCTTCCTGTTACTCTCCTACATTAAGCTGCTTAATACATCTCTCCTAATAATGACATCAACTGTCATCTATGATGAATATGGCAGGAGGCTTGGAAGATTTCTCGTTGTTGATGCAAGGGTTAAGCTCATGAGTCCCCAACACTTGCCTTTTGCTATTGTCGCCATTTCTACTCTTCTTTTGTTGATCTTCATGCCAACCCTTCTCCAGTTGCTCTATCCAATGATGTGGTTCCAGAGACTCCTGAATAGAATGGGGCTCAACAGCCCAGGTCTGCGGCTGTGTATGGAATCATTTCAGGGCTACTATCGAGACAGGGCTGATGGTGGGTGGGAGTGCAGGTACTTTTCAATTTTGTACCCAAGCCTTAGGATAATAGCTTACTTTTTAATCTTGGAAATTCGTAATTTAGGCTACCTCATGGCTTGCAGTTCAATCAGCATCACCACTGCTGCCATTATCCTCATAGTGAGACCATACAAGACAAAGTACAGGATCTACAATACTGTTGATGCTCTGCTGATGCTTGTTTTAGCAGTGTTTCCTCTTTTTGTGTTGGAAGCTCTTTTGTATTCTGATATAAAGCAGCTTAGTAATGATGTTGGTGGAGTAATCTGTGGAGCCTTGGTACTTATTCCACTGCTGTACTTCACAGTCAGGAGTGTCCTCTACATTTACAAACAAATCCGTTCTCTTATGACACTTCACTATGAACAAGGAATGGAAAGAAATGTGTTAATGCCCTAAACTGTATAATTATATTCTTTTTAATGTGTAAAACTCTTTTGGATAATTAAACTTTTTCTGAGCAAAGCGAGCCTACCTAGTAGTCTTTTATGTTCACATTTTATGTGTAGCAGGTGGAGAAATGAAATGAAGGGGGATGAAGTTTTGTCATCTTCTTCTCTTGTTAACCCTCGGCGCGCATGCGCAGCGAGGGTTACAGTAGTTAACCCTCGGCGCGCATGCGCAGCGAGGGTTGCAGTACTTGGGTCTGTCTGTGTGTGTGTGTGTGTCTGTCGGTTACTCTCAATCTCACTTCTCGGGTGTTTGTTCGTCTCACAAAGGATACGACCTACTTAACGGGCAATGAAGGTCAGAAATTTGGAACGGTTTTCTCTGAAACTGCTCCGTTGCAAAGCTAGAGCGCGAAAAGCCAATATGCAAATACGCAACGGACGGGATGGGATGGCTTACCACAGTCGGATCGACCCGCGTGCTCTGCGTACTTCGGAGGCACCAGAAGATGCAACGCAGGGCGTGTATCGCCTCTCGCATGCTATCTAGTAGTGTAGTTAGCCCGCATCAGACTCTGCGCGAGCTGGCAAGAGGCCGCGAGCAACAGCTAAAACTAAACCCAGCCCATCAATTAGTGGTACGGCGCATGCGTTACTTACGCGTGCGCGTCACAGTGCGCCGAGGCGAGGGTTTGCACTTCAGTGCTATTACATGTCATTCAAGTAATGGTGGTGGTCTGATGGATAAGCACCCTCCTTGATCGGAGGTCCCTGGTTCGACCCCGGGTGTGTACGCCTTTTTACAATGATGTGAATAGGAGGTGTTGTATAATGGAAACGTTTTTTCATTACTCTCCAGGCCAGCCCGAGTGGTAGTGTGGTTAGAGTCGTGGGACTGACACATAGGTGCGGGGGTTCGTATCCCGATCCGCACTGAAAGTGTCAGGTGGTTCAGAGAATTGGCTGGGAACAGCTCTGGTTCTCCCCTTACCCACAAATCTACCACTGACCCATGTTTCTCAAAGGGCAGCGTACAGTTCGGCATAGCACTGCGTCCGTAGACGTCTGTCTGGAGAGATGAAGGGCTGGCCGTTCCCAACCTTGGGTTTTGAAATATTTTTTTTGCACTAAACAATCCACGGGTAATACGAATATTAATAGGAGAGATAAAAGTTGCAATTTTTCAACTATATATTTTTTGGGCCTCAAACAGATATAGCGGCTGGCCATTTTTTTTCACCTATTGATAATAATCCATGGAAATGGTGCATAACATGCTGATGCATGGTGAAGACCATCAATTGTGGTGGTGCCACACTTGTGTATGGGTTCCACATTTCTATAGAGTGTGCCGAGGGTTTGCACTTTAGTGCTTTTCATACCCTCGGCGCGCATGCGCAGCGAGGTACTGTAGTTGTGTTTGTCTGTCTGTTGTCTGTTACTCTCAATTCACTTCTCGAATGTCTGTTCGTCTCACCAAAACGATACAACTACTTAAACCGGCCAATGAAGGTCAGAAATTTCGAACGGTTTTCTCTGAAAATGCTCCGTTGCTAAGCTAGAGCGCTTCCAGCATTGTATGGCAAAATGCTGTAGTCGCCATTTTATCGCTGCGGCATAATGCGCATGCGCTTATATTTAGCACAGGACAGGGTACCCGTCGTATGTCTGATTTGAGGCACAAGAAGTCACAACGAGTGCGTGTTGTATCGACTATCCAGTGCTATCTACAACTGTAGCTAGCCGCGTCAGACTCTCTGCGAGCTACTTCGCCGAGGATGTTGCACTTTAGTGCTTTTCATTGGGTTTGTGTCTGTCTGTCGTCTGTCAGTCTGTCTGTTACTCTTCATCTCACTTCTCGAGGTTCTTTCGTCTCACAAAGGATACCACCTACCGAACAGGCAATGAAGGTCAGGAAAATTTCGAACGGTTTCTCTGAAAACGCTCCGTTGCAAGCTAGAGCGCTTCCACATTGTACGGCTAATGCATAGTCGGCCATTTTTATCGCTGCGGAAAATGCGCATGCGCTTATATTTAGCACAGACCGGGTCTGCTGCTCTGTGTATTTGAAGGCACAAGAGTCACAACGAAGGGCGTGTATCGACTCTCGCATGCTAATCTACTACTGTAGCTAGCCGTGTCAGACTCTCTGCGCGCTATATACTAGCGGGAGACCGCATACTTAATATACGCGCATGCGCAGTTCGCCGAGGGTTTGCACTTCAGTGCTTTCATTGATATATTTTTTACGTCTACATGTAGGGATGCGGGTAGTTATTATCTATGCTTTACATTAGTAAGGATGACAAAACGGGTGGGGTGAGGTGATGATGACTATATAGGGAGACACGGGTGAAATCTCACGTGATCTGCGTACAAAACGACTAAAAACTCGGTGAGAGATCACTCCTAGCCTTCAAAACACTACTAGCAATAGTCTACGGCCCATATCGACCTCCACATTGTCCCGCCCACGACTCATACGCACCTTCAGTCGTCACGCGAGAAGTCGCTCATACGCGATTTCACGATCCGTGTCATCATAGTCTTCTTCTTCTTCTTCTCTTCTTCTTTTCTTTAGCCGCCGATTTCTCCTACTGGAACAAAATGAAGCGCTTATTTTTCACTGACGTCTCCATTGTTCGCCGGATGGGTGGGACGGACATCAAGCGATAGTTCTTTCATCCGCTAGTCATCCGGTAGATACATGGAGCTCTCAGAGACCTGTGAATCAACCGCCATTTGCTGCTTACTCAGCATCAGTGAGCCTCGACGTATGCGTCAGGCAGCGGCGTTGTCCAATACGCTAGCGAGCGGTATTAGCTACAGGCGAGCGAGTATGTTGGCAGACCTGCAGAGGAACTCTCAGCATCCAGTACCTTCCGTAAGTAAGTGTACACATTTCCCGAACTGGCGATCTGCTGTGATGCACGAAGCAACTTGACAAGAGTCTGGGCCGGTTTGTTTAAGAGAGACTTGGGGGAAAATAAGTTTTAGGTGTGTGCGGGGTTGGGTGTGGGATGGGGGGTTTGGGGAGTTTCTTTGTTGTTTTTTCATTAGTTATTGGGGCTTTTTGGGTGTGTTGTCATTCTTTTTTTTTTTTTTTTTTTCTCAAGGTTTGTTTTTTTTCAAATGGCTTATTGTTTGTAAGCTGCCAATGAAACCACAACCATGGGCAATAATCTAGTATGGTTGACATGCCTGTTGAAGACAATACATGAAGTGAATGCGGTATCTATCCCTGCTTCAGGCACTAGCAGCCCATGTAGCTACTATCTTTCAACAGTTTTACAATTGTCTATGGTAGCCTATCTACAACATACCATGAACATCAGACGTGACTGTAACAATGTTGTCATAAGTGTTGAAAAATAGTGGAAACACGGTGGGGAGAGGAAGGAACTCATTTGACAGGGGGATTCTAGGGATGGACTTGAAGCACCAAAAACGAAGAAGAACAAGGATCATTACACACGCAAATCCAATCTCCTATATAGTGATGTGTTGGTGCTGGTGCTATGTGAGTTTAAATCATGTAACTTTTCACTATGAGTTGCTGCTGCCCATGTAGTGAGAGGATATATGATGCATGGATGGGGTGAAAGGAACCACCTTCAAACACTGTCTCACTACAACATCACAAAACACTTACTCTACAACACGCTACGGCAGTAGCTAGGTAGTTTTATGGCTTATCTACGTAACAATGACCTAAACTTCAGGGATGTAAAAAGCAAGGGACAAGACAGAGATGACTGGTGCATTTTAAAACTACAGCTGTACAGCATAACGTGCTTGTGCCACATTGTCTCCATTCACAGCCATTATGCTTTTTGTACAACTTATAGTTTGAGAAACTCCACACTATCTAAACCAATGATGCTGCCAGGTTCCATTTTAGGCGGACCCGGCATAAGAGTTTTTCGCCGAACTACGCTCGATCAGTTGACATGACTTCAAAGCTCCAACAGTTTCTCATAGATTGGTTGAGGAAAGGTCAGAGGCAGAGACAGCAGAAGTCCCTGCAATCAACCAGCATTGTGCTTTACAATAAGGGCAAGGAAGCTGTTGGAACAGCTCGCCAGGCAACAGCATAACTGACACTAAATAGCACTTGTTTAGTTTGCTGGATATCTTTCCCTATACATCTGTTCACATTGCACATCCTAATGTACCAGGCGAGCGAGTGGCAGACTGCAGAGGAACTCTCAGCCTCAGTATCTTCCGTAAGTAAGTGTGCACATTTCCAACTGGCTATCTTGCTGTTGATTTGCACGAAGCAACTTGCCAGAGTCTGCGCGGTTGGTGTTACGCGAGCCTTGCGGGGCACTCAGTCAATGGCCTTCATGTTTGTAAGCTGCCAATGGAAACCACAATCATGTGCAATAATCTAAGTATGTACATCCTTGTTTGAAGACAATACATGAAGTGACATGCGGTATCTATCCCCTGCTTCAGGCACTAGCAGCCCTATTAGCTACTACTTTCAACAGTTTTGCATATTTCGTGACTCTTACATGAAGTAACAACCTTATCTTTCCTCTCGTCAGTTGTCTATGCAATACGCCAGCCTATTGGGACATGTTGAGGTGGTGCAATTCCTATCTTCAACAGGAGCTATGCTGGACTCTAAGGATAAGGTAAAAATTATGGTCAGCGGGAGGTAGCCAGCATGGTCGTCACATGGGGGTGGTTTGGGTGGATGGTGTGGTGTGGACTTATTGTGTGAGGGATATCGAGTATTTCCCACAAAACAGGGGAGAGTGACGTCAGTGTTTTCATTGTCTCAGTTGTAGCCCTTGGCCTTGGGCCCTATAGCTACCGTAATATGCACTTAGTACACCAATAACAATGTATTCTGTTACAGCCCTCGCCCCCACCCTCTTTAAGCTAATCTTCCGTCGTGGGGACTGACACCATAGGTGCGGGGTTCGTATCCCGATCCGCACTGAAAGTGTCAGGTGGTCCAGAGAATTGGCTGGGAACAGCTCTGGTTCCTCCCCTTACCCACAAATCTACCACTGACCCATGTTTCTCAAAGGGCAGCGTACAGTTCGGCATAGCACTGCGTCCGTAGACGTCTGTCTGGAGAGATGAAGGGCTGGCCGTTTTTTTTTCCAACCTTGGGTTTTGAAATATTTTTTTTTGCACTAAACAATCCACGGGTAATACGAATATTAATAGAGAGATAAAAGTTGCCAATTTTTCAACCTTATATATTTTTTGGGCCTCAAACAGATATAGCGGCTGGCCATTTTTTTTCACCTATTGATAATAATCCATGGAAATGGTGCATAACATGCTGGTGCATAACATGCTGATGCATGGTGAAGACCATCAATTGTGGTGGTGCCACACTTGTGTATGGGTTCCACATTTCTATATAGTGTGCCGAGGGTTTGCACTTTAGTGTTTTTCATTACCCTCGGCGCGCATGCGCAGCGAGGGTACTGTAGTTGTGTTTGTCTGTCTGTCTGTCTGTTACTCTCAATCTCACTTCTCGAATGTCTGTTCGTCTCACAAACGATACAACCTACTTAACCGGCAATGAAGGTCAGAAATTTCGAACGGTTTTCTCTGAAAATGCTCCGTTGCTAAGCTAGAGCGCTTCCAGCATTGTATGGCAAATGCCTGTAGTCGCCATTTTATCGCTGGCGGCCTAATGCGCATGCGCTTATATTTAGCACAGGACCGGGTCCGCTCGCTCTGTCTATCTTGAAGGCACAAGAAGTCACAACGAGTGTCGTGTATCGACTATCCCGTGCTATCTACAACTGTAGCTAGCCCGCGTCAGACTCTCTGCGAGCTACTTCGCCGAGGGTTTGCACTTTAGTGCTTTTCATTGGGTTTGTCTGTCTGTCTGTCTGTCAGTCTGTCTGTTACTCTTCATCTCACTTCTCGAGTGTTCTTTCGTCTCACAAAGGATACCACCTACCGAACAGGCAATGAAGGTCAGAAATTTCGAACGGTTTCTCTGAAAACGCTCCGTTGCAAAGCTAGAGCGTTTCCACCATTGTACGGCTAATGCGTAGTCGGCCATTTTTATCGCTGCGGAAAATGCGCATGCGCTTATATTTAGCACAGGACCGGGTCTGCTTGCTCTGTGTATTTTGAAGGCACAAGAAGTCACAACGAAGGGCGTGTATCGACTCTCGCATGCTAATCTACTACTGTAGCTAGCCCGTGTCAGACTCTCTGCGCGCTATATACTAGCGGGAGACCGCATACTAATATACCGCGCATGCGCAGTTCGCCGAGGGTTTGCACTTCAGTGCTTTTCATTGATAATTTTTTACTGTCTACATGTAGGGATGGGGTTATTTATTATCTCTGCTTTACATAGATAAGGATGGGGGAAAACGGGATGGGTGATATGACTATATAGGGATGACACGGGTGAAATCTCACGTGATCTGCGTACAAAACGACTAAAAACTCGGTGAGAATCACTCCCTAGGCCTTCAAAACATACTAGCAATAGTCTACGGCCCATATCTACCTACACATGTCCCCCAAGACCTCATACGCACCTTCAGTCGTCCACGCGAGAATTCGCTCATACGCGATTTCACGATTTTCGTGTCATCATATCTTCTTCTCTTCTTCTCTCTTCTTCTTCTTTAGACCCGATTCTCCTTACTGGAACAATTGAAGCGCTAATTTTTTCACTGAACGTCTCCAATTTCGCCGGAGGTGTGCACGGACATCAAGCGATAGTTTCTTTCTTGCCGCTAGTCACTACGGTAGATCATGGAGCTCTCGACCTGAACAACGCCATTTGCTGCTTACTCAGCATCAGTGAGCCTCGCGTATGCGTCAGGCAGCGGCGTTTTTCCAATACGCTAGCGAGCGTATTAGCTACCAGGCGAGCGAGTTGGCAGACCTGCAGAGGAACTCTCAGCCTCCAGTACCTTCCGTAAGTAAGTGTACACATTTCCAACTGGCTATCTTGCTGTTGATTTGCACGAAGCAACTTGCCAGAGTCTGCGCGGTGTTATGTTACGCGAGCCTTGCGGGGCACTCAGTCAAATGGCCTTCATTGTTTGTAAGCCTGCCAATGAAACCACAACCATGTGCAATAATCTAGTATGTACATCCTTGTTGAAGACAATACATGAAGTGAATGCGGTATCTATCCCCTGCTTCAGGCACTAGCAGCCCCATTAGCTACTACTTTCAACAGTTTTACAATTTGTCTATGGTAGGCCTATCTACAACATACCATGAACATCAGAGTGACTGTAACAATGTTGTCATAGCTGTTAAAAATAGTGGAAACAAGTGGGGAAATCATTTGAAAGGGGGATATAGGGATGGCTTGAAGCACCAAAAAGAAAGAAGAAACAAGGGATCATTACACAGCAAATCCAATCTACTATATAGTGAATGTGTTGGTGCTATGTGAGTTTTAAACATGTAAACTTTCACTATGAGTTGATGCTGCCCATGTAGTGAGAGGATATATTGTGCATGGATGGGTTGAAAGAACCACCTTCAAACAATCTCACTACACATCACAAAACACTTACTCTACAACACTAAGGCAGTAGCTAGGTAGTTTTATGGCTTATCTACTAACAATGACCTAAACTTCAGGTGATGTAAAAAGCAAGGAGACAAGACAGAGATGACTGGTGCATTAAAATACAGCTGTACAGGCATAACTTGCTTGTGCACATTGTCCACTTCACAAGCCATTATGCTTTTTTGTACAAACTTATAGTTTGAGAACTTACCACACTATCTAAACCAATGTAGCTGCCAAGTTCCATTTTTAGAGGACCCGGCATAAGAGTTTTTGGAACAAAGGCTCGATCAGTTGACATGACTTCAAAGCTCCAAACAGTTTCTCATAGATTGGTTGAGGAAAGGTCAGAGGCAGAAAAAGTCCCTTGCAATCAACCAGCATTGTGGCTTTTACAAAAGGGCCAAGGAAGCTGTTGGAACAGCTCCCAGGCAAACATTAACTGACACCTAAATAGCACTTGTTTAGTTTGCTGGCTATCTTTCCCTAATACATCTGTTCACATGCACATCCTAATGCTACCAGGCGAGCGAGTTGGCAGACCTGCAGAGGAACTCTCAGCCTCCAGTATCTTCCGTAAGTAAGTGTGCACATTTCCAACTGGCTATCTTGCTGTTGATTTGCACGAAGCACTTGCCAGAGTCTGCGCGGTGTTACGCGAGCCTTGCGGGGGCGGCACTCAGTCAAATGGCCTTCATTGTTTGTAAGCCTGCAATGAAACCACAATCATGTGCAATAATCTAAGTATGTACATCCTGTTGAAGACAATACATGAAGTGAATGCGGTATCTATCCCCTGCTTCAGGCACTAGCAGCCCTATTAGCTACTACTTTCAACAGTTTTGCATATTTCGTGACTCTTACATGAAGTAACAACCTTATCTTTCCTCTCGTCAGTTGTCTATGCAATACGCCAGCCTATTGGGACATGTTGAGGTGGTGCAATTCCTATCTTCAACAGGAGCTATGCTGGACTCTAAGGATAAGGTAAAAATAATGGTCAGCGGGAGGTAGCCAGCATGGTCGTCACATGGGGGTGGTTTTGGGTGGATGGTGTGGGTGTGGACTTATTGTGTGAGGGATATCGAGTAATTTCCCACAAAACAGGGAGTGACGTCAGTGTTTTCATTGTCTCAGTTGTAGCCCTTGGCCTTGGGCCCTATAGCTACCGTACTATGCACTTAGTACACCAATAACAATGTATTCTGTTACAGCCCTCGCCCCCACCCTCTTTAAGCTAATCTTCCTTTATTGTGGTATTACTGGACACTTGTGTACTGCGTCACAAAGTGTCTACGCGAAATTCTTACCTCTGTATGGTACAATGTGCCAACAGCAGCGTAACTAGGCAAAGCAAACAGGTAAACTGCACCCAGGACAGCTCTTTCTTCTCAAGGAAAAAGAAGAGCTGCCCTATGTAGGATGTAAACCCACGACACTGCCAGCCTGTAGGGGTTCGAATCTACAACACAACACAAGACAAAGGCAAACCTCAAACCACTGTGCTATACTCTCACTCAGTGTGTAGGAGCAGACTGGGGTAATTAAACCACAAAGACACCCAACTCCAAACTGAGTATACGCATATCTTAACAACTTATTGGCGAGCGGAAGCGAGCTAACCTAGTGGTCCGAACGGCGCGATTTTTCTATATATATATATATATGTACCCGTACGTCGTCCAACTGCGCATGCTCCAGCATTACACGCTTCTTTTTATCCGAAAGGGATTTCAACATTTTCATAATGCTGCCTGAATCGAGCGGAATCAGGGGAAACGCAACACCTCCGAAGCTATCGAGTATTGCTGCACAGTGCAGCGAGGGATTTTTCTACATTGCCACTTGTTCCCTATTCCTGCAAGACCAATCAGATTGCCGGATTATGCCTGATTCGCGCTGTCGTCTGACTGTTTTTGACTCGACTCGAATTGTCTACTGCGCTCGGGTCGTTTCGGCCTACTTGGTCCTGTGCAATGTATCTCACTGTTTTGTGCACACACAAGAGCGACTCATACGATTAGACCCCAATTGTAAGCGCGCTTCCGCTCGCCAAAAATGCCATGCATTCGCCTACTAGTATATGAATATAATTATATGTATATGTATGGGACAACAACACAAACATGTATAAGTGTGGGTTAAGCAGGGCACCACTAAGTGGCTACATATCTGTTCTCTTGTTCTCGTGCAAGTAGGCCTGGTACACATCCACTTAGACCAAGACAAAGGACCATTACTCACTGTGCACATGTAGCATGTCAAGGCAATAATTAACCCTCGGCACGCATGCACAGCGAGTTTACTTTAGTTGCTGTGTGTGTGTCTGTCCGTTACCCAACATCTCACTTCACGAGCCATGAATCGCTCCACAAACATTACCACGTATTCAGTGTCGGGTATAGGTTGAAAAGTTTGATGTGGAACAGGGGGGTAGCTCAGGGATGTAGCTTATCTCCAATTTTGTTTTCCGTATTTATCAATGGGTTGTTGAGGGAGGTGGAGGAAGCTGAGATTGGGATTGATTTAAGTAGTGGTGTGAGACTTGGAGGCCTTTTGTTTGCAGATGACTTCGTTGGTGTTAGTGAGTCTAAGGATCAGTTACAGACGCTTATAGATGTGGTGCATGCTTACTGTCGGAAATGGAGGCTAAAGGCTAATGTGAGTAAAAGTGCAGTGATGGTGTTCGCTAATGAGTCAGTGGATGGTGCTTGGAAATGGGAGGAGTATGTTTTGCTTAAAGTATCTAAATACACATACTTGTGTTGATTTACCATCGGCGCGCATGCGCAGCGAAGGTACTGTAGTTGGGTCTGTCTGTCCGCCGTGTGTCTGTTACTCTACATCTCACCTCTCGCAACGTCTGTTCGTCCCAGAAACGATACCATCTACCCAACGGGCGACGAAGGTCAGAAAATAAAGGTGGTTTTCTCTGAAAATGCTCCGTTGCAGAGCTCAGCGTTGTACGGCTAATGCGGGTAGTCGGCATTTTATCGTTGGCGGATAATGCGCATGCGATTATATTTAGCACAGGCTTACTCTGTCTATCTTGAAGGCACAAGAGGTCACAACGAATGGCGTGTATCGACTCTCGCGTGCTATCTACAGCCCGTGTCAGACTCTCTGCTAGCCGTCGAGGGTTTGCACTGTAGTGCTTTTCATTGGGTCTGTCTGTTTGTTTGTCTGTTAGCTACTCTATATCTCACTCCTCGAACGTCTGTTCGTCCCAGAAACGATACCATCAACCAAACGGGCGACGAAGGTCAGAAAATAAAGGCGGTTTTCTCTGAAAATGCTCCGTTGCAAAGCTAGAGCGCTAAAAAGCCAATATGCAAATACACGACGGCTTACTACGGCGTGATCGATCCGCGTGCTCTGCGTACCTCGGAGGCACCAGAAGATGCAACGCAGGGCGTGTATCGCCTCTCGCATGCTATCTAGTAGTGTAGTTAGCCCGCTCAGACTCTGCGCGAGCTGGCAAGAGACCACGAGCAACAGCTAAAACTATGTAAACCCAGCCCATCAATTAGTGGTACAGTAGAAGGAATGTTAATCAGTTGCATAGTGTAATAGGGATATTAATTTGAGTGCTCGCAGGTTGTCATTAGGTCTTGACAAGGCAGAGTGGTTGCATGATATTCAGAATGGGGATTGCCCCTTGAAGGGCTTTCTGTCTGTGTGTCGGACAGTATTAATGAGAGGGAGATTAGAAAGTTTGAAGAGGGGCTAAATAGCAAAGTAAAGCTGTTGTTAGACATTTAACAAGATGGTAGAGTTAAAAAAGTACTTGCATGGGAAAAGTGATGCTGGATCTAGATTAATATTTAAGTTCAGGTCAGGCACGCATGAGGAACTGGGTAGGCATAGGGGGAGGGAGGGTATGAAGGAGTGCCTGTTGTGTGATGATGAGTGTGAAAGTGTGAGTTATATGTTGTGGGAGTGTCCAGCATATAGTAGTCTTAGGAGCAATTTCTTAGTTGCCCTGCAGGGGAAGCTTGGGGATGATGGGTTTGAGCATTTTTCCAGTCGCTTGATAGTTTCAGGAAAGCATCCGTTTTATTGTGTAGTGAGCTGTGGGAGGATAAATTTGGTTCTTTTCTTGGCCTTGTTGAAGGTTTTATTTTAGCTAAGGAAGGTTAGGTTATACGGCGATAATACCCAGCGTACAACAGACCCAGTCTCAGATTGCGTCTGGGGAGCTGCAGGGTGACGCTGGTGGAATGGGGTGAGTTGAGGTGTCTGGGAGGTGAGACAGACACCTCATGTTCATATGGTGTATGTTCGTTTGTTAACGGTTCCGCCCATTGTTCTGGGTGCGTGGTCTATGGCCCTAGTGCTATGGCAGCCACCTGAGTGCTATTATTTTAATTATAGGTTGAAAGTATGTAGGGTTTTCTCTGAAACTGATGCGTTCAGAAATTCAATATTGCTCTCCCTGTGTATCTTGAAGGCACAAGAAGTCAGCGAAGGTCGTGTATTGACTCCCCCATGCTATCTACCTGTAGCTAGCCCGTGTCAGACTCTCCGCGAGCTATATGCTAGTGGGAGACCACGAGCAAACGCATACTATTAGCCCAGCCCATCAATTAGCGGTATCGTGCATGCGCAGTTTGCCGGGGATTTGCACTGTAGTGCTTTTTCATGTTATACTGTGTCCCCACCAGGTTGGATGGACTCCTCTAATATCTGCTGCAGTTAATGGAAAGATTGATGTTGTCGTGGAATTGATATCTCATGGAGCTGATGTTGATATTCAAAGTAATGTAAGTCAGCTGACCCACTGACTATACATGTAGTAGAACCAAAAGTGCAGCATGTGATGCTCTCTGTTGATGGCAGTATATGTAGTACTGATAAGCCGGTTATACTATCCATGTGATGCTCTTGTTTTCATCACACAGGATGGAGACTCAGCACTGACTCTAGCAGCCAGTGGTGGTCACACTGATGTTGTTGTTGAGCTGGTGAAAGTGAGAGCAAAATTAGACCTTCAGAATAAGGTATGCAGTATGTTTATGCTTCCACTGGTTTTATAGATGACAT
The DNA here is from genome assembly GCA_030341885.1 of Geodia barretti. Classification (NCBI taxonomy): domain Eukaryota; kingdom Metazoa; phylum Porifera; class Demospongiae; order Tetractinellida; family Geodiidae; genus Geodia; species Geodia barretti. The sequence continues at coordinate 30,405 of CASHTH010001832.1, forward strand.
AAGGTGAGTCGGAGGTGTCGCAAATTATCTCTATCTGTCTATGTGCAGGATGGAGACTCAGCATTAATACTGGCGGTCAGAGGTAGCCCATATGTTGCTGTTGTGTTGACACAATCTGGAGCTAACTTGGACCTACAGAATAAAGTATTGTTACACGTAAAATTCACTGTTTGCTTTATTGGTAGCCCTGGCACAATAAAGTGCATCCTGTCATGATTTACGAGAACTCATGTGTGGTGTCAAGACCCAAACAGCACTCAACACAGCAGTTAATGGTTGACCACACCTCCTTGTTCTCATAAATCACGTTAAGTAAAAGTATACTGTGCCACACAGTGGTTTCTGGTTTACCTTTGTGTTGTGATATTATTGTTCGCCCTGGAGCTATGTAAGTTGGTAAAGCGCTCGTCCAGAAAGCAGAGTGTCGTGGGTTCAAATCCCACCCAGGGCAGGTCTTCTTTTTTCCTTGGAATAAGGAATTGTCCAGGGTGTAGTTGATTTTAATCTCGTTGAACATCCTATTGCATACTACTCCTGTGATTTTCTAGGATGGGGACTCAGCACTGATAACAGCAGCCAGCGGTGGTCACACTAATGTTGTGATAGAGCTGGTAGAAGAAAGAGCCAAGTTGGACCTCCAGAATGAAGTAAACCTATTTTTAATTAATCAGAGCCATTTTGAAACTATACACTGTGGGTGCTGGTTATCATGTCCGTGGTAAATCCAGAGAATATGATTGGTGAGCAGCCTATTCGTGATAATTATGTGACACTGCACAGACGTTATGTTCATGATTCGAAACACGCATTTGGAAATTGAATTATAGACATTTGCTTGCCTAAGACTAGTGTACATACCCAGGCTAAAACTACAGCATTTTATTAACCCTCGGCGCGCATGCACAGCGAGGGTTACGGTACTTGGTCCGTAAGTCTGTCTGTCTGTCTGTCTGTCTGTCTGTCTGTTACCACGTTTTCTGCAACCACGCGAAACGAGACAACGAAAGAGCGATACCAAAAGGTTCAGCGCTATACCGGCTTGATTTTGAATTTGGCGATTTTCGTAAAAGCAATGCTATGGTATGAAAACCAAGTTAACAAGCCAGTATGCTAATTAGTATTTGCTTACCTCTAGGAAGCAATAAATATACGCATGCGGGTTGCGCACAATGATCATGTGTTTTTCGCCGTAAATGGCAGAGCAGCCAGGGTTTCATTTTTGTGAGGGCAGCGCTCGAGCAAACTTCTGGTCGTTTCTTGTGCGAATACTTTTTTGAGCTGGCAATCAGTACTCGTACATCGCGCGCATTGTATGCAGAGGGGGCTGACCGATGGAGAGCAATAGATGCCTGAAGAAGGTATGTCCACAGTGTGACACAACAGTACATGCTAGAAGGGTGGTTTGCGTATGTAGCAAAAAGGAAAGCGCAGTGTATTGCCAAAAAAGAAGCGATGAAACGTCGAAGAACCTTAGAGACTGAACAAGAGAAGTTTGCGAAAACAGAGCAAGACAGGTTACATAAACAGAGCACAAGGGCAGCTGAAACATACGATCAAATTTCAGCCTGGCAAAGAAGTGATAGACTGCGTAAAAAACCACAAGAGCCTCTGAAACAATTGAGCAGACGTTGCACTGGCATGAACGTGACAGACTGCATAAAGAAACACAAGGCTCTGAGCAGCCGTTGCACAGGCATGATAGCATAAAGAAACCACAAGAGCCTCTGAAACAATTGAGCAGACGTTGCACAGGCATGAACGTGACAGACAGCATAAAGAAACTAATTGAGCAGACGTTGCACAGACAGGAACGTGACAGCGAAACTAGAAAAGCAAAACAATAAAAATGAAAAGCACTGAAGTGCAAAACCCTCAGCGGCGTGGAACCACGCATGTGACACATAGCCCAACCAACATGCGTGGTTCCACGCGCCGAGGGTTTTGCATTTTAGTGCTTTTCATTGTTGTGAGTATTCATTGTACAGGATATACTGAATAATGTGGAAAGGGAAGAAAGTTTATTGGTAGATGCCTTGTCGGGAAGTGTTGAGGTTTCGTTAGTCATAATTAACCCTCGGCGTGCATGCGCAGCGAGGGTTGCCGTACTTGGTTCGTAAGTGTGTCCGTCTGTCTGTCTGTTACCACGTTTTCTGCCACCACGCGCAACGGCCAAAGAGCGATAGTAACGGGTTCAGTGCTACACTGGCTTGATTTTAAAAAAGGTGATTTTTATAAATCTATAATTATCTAAAGTTAAACAAGCGAACAAGCCAATTGCGAATTAGCACAGGCTTACCTCGACCGGGTCCGCTTGCTCTGTGTATCTTTAAGGCACAAGAAGTCACAATGAAAGGTGTGTATCGACTCCCGCATGCTATCTACTACTGTAACTTGCCCGCGTCAGACTCTTCGCGAGCTACTAGAGGGAGAGACCATGAGTAAACTAATACTAAATAGCCCAGCCCACCAATTAGCTGTACCACGCATGCGCCGTTCGCCGAGGGTTTGCACTTCAGTGCTTTTCATTACTACAGGAAGGAGATTCTGCACTGATACTAGCAGTAAAAAGTGGCAACACTAAAGTGGCTGTGGAGCTTGTTAAATCAGGAGCCAATTTGGATCTACAGAATAATGTAACGTTACTGATTGTTGCATTCGGGCTACATAGCTTGGGAAGGGAAGATGTATGTAGATGACTTGTGATTCTAAGTGGAATTGGGGGAGTGGTGATGTTTCATTAAAGTTAGTGCTGGTCATGTGACCTTAATCCTTTGACATGCTAAATGTATTAATACACTGAAAAGTGTGCATTACTGGTTAACGCACAATTTTCCACTTAAAGCACACTTTTTACAACTTGTGGCTAAGGTCACACGCAGCACTAGAACAGAGTATATGTTGCATTATGCTGGTTCCAATTAGTGCTCTCCGACAGAGTGAGGTACCGATCTCTATTACGTAATGCACGGGCCACATTACATAACATTGATTGTTATCACTCCGACCTTGCGCATTGAACTGCATAATGCACTGTGTAGTGTGTTCTAAATATTACTTGATACAGGAGGGAGATTCTGCACTGATGCTAGCAGCCAAAAGCGGTGTCGATGATGTTGTTAAGAAGTTGGTAGATGCTGATGGGAATTTGGATCTACAGAATATAGTAAATCTTTTACACTAATTATATTCTGCATGACTCACCATACAATTATGCTTGAATAAACGCCCCCGCAAATAAGTACCAGGTTAAAATTGGAAAGCGATACGCCAGACTTCGAATTAACACCGGGTGCTAGATGGGAATGACTGCTACACGCCTAGCAGTCCATTCAATCTTGCTTAGCTAGGTGTGATTTTAAAGATAGGAAGGGAATTTCAGCCTGAACAACTTTTTATGGTTTGACTATCCCAACATGCAATTCACTCAAGCTGGCTTTTTGACACTAGCTAATGAATATGGTTACACTTGTGTTTCCTTTTCAACTACGCAGGACCAAAATGTTCAGTGAGGATATTAGTCTAGGTACACCATTTTCCTCATAATTACGGTCACTGGCAATGTGTAGTTGACTTGTTTGCCTTGCCTTGCCTTTCTACCTCGTTACCAAGTTGTCGAGACATCCATACTCAGTTTGGAGTTGGGCGTCTTTGGTGGTTTAATTACCCCTGTCTGCTCGTACATACTGAGTGAGAGTTTATTGTGCCATAGCGCAGTGGTTTGAAGTTTGCCTTGTGTTGGGTTATGTTGTAGATTCGAACCCCTACCAGCTGAGTTGCCCTGGTAGCTCAGTTGGTAGAGCGCTCGCCTTCGCTCGCCTAGACAGTGTCATGGGTTCGAATCTGACCCAGGGCAGCTCTTCTTCTTTTCTTTGAAAAGAAAGAGCTGTCCTGGGTGTAGTTGACTTGTTTGCCTTGCCTTTCCTTTCTACCTCGTTACCAAGTTGTTGAGACATGGACTATTATATCAGCATTAGTGGGAGCAATGCTGGATTAGATACATGCATTGAATGGGTGAAGCTTTTGCACCCTTATGTACGTATAGCCTGTAGTGTTAGAATAAGGCTGCTACACAGACCAAGTGCTATAATTGTGGCTGTGCATGCACTGTGAGGGTAATTACGGGCACTTTTCAAGCATAACAGTACTATAGTCATAGTCTATAGATGCTATTTAAAGAGATGATCAGTTATGTTGGCCTTGTGTTACTACTTCCCTTTTTAGTATGGAGAGTCAGCTCTGATGCTGGCTGTCACAAATGGTCACATCAAAGTTTTTGTAGAGTTGATGAAAGCAGGAGCAAACTTCAACCTACCGAATCACGTATGTAATAATTGTCCATATTATGTGGAAGTTTTGAGTGTATGATAATCACTGACCTGGTCAGCTATTTTGTACTGTTTGTGAGGTAGGAGTCATTAACCCTCACCTGCGTGCATGCGCAGCGAGGGTTATTGCAGTCGGTCTGTGTGGGTGTGTGTGTCCGTCTGACTGTCCACCGTTTTTCTCGGTAACCACGGCAACTCTGAGCGTGAAACGTGGACATATTATCAAGTAGGAGGCATGCATGGTAAACTAAGATTCTGGAGCGGAGAAGGCCGGGGAAGCTGGCAAAATTGAGTGTGCGTCAAATAGAGGTCGCGGACGATCGCTGTACTTAGATGCTAGATGCTCTGCGCGTGTGGAGAATATTTCCTGGTCTGCCTGTATTGATGGTTTTGCAAGTATTCAAAGAAAGATTACAGCTGAAATTATTAAAGAAAGAGCAGTCTCTGATCTTCTCTGAGACAGCCAACTATTGAACCTCCATAATCAACAGTGGCGAGGGTTATGCACTTTCAAGTGGTTTTCATTGTTGTTTGCATGTCTCTTCAAACAGTATGGGGACACAGCACTCACTCTAGCAGCCACTGTGGGTCATACTTTTGTCAAGGAGCTGGTCAGTGGAGCTAAACTGGATGTCCAGAATGGAGTGCGTTAAGTGTTTGTTGGGTGTATCTATGTATGTATCTTGCATAGGATGGGGACTCAGCACTGATACTAGCAGCCAGAGATGGTCGTACTGATGTTGTCAAGGAGTTGACAGAAGCAGGAGCAAATTTAAGTTTACAGAATAATGTAAGCATGTATAAACAAATAAGAATATTGAGTGACACCTTCAAATGTTATCATGTAGTACGGAGACACAGCATTGATGTTAGCAGTCAGTTTTCGCCACAAAGATATCGTCGAGGAACTAGTAGATAAAGGAGCAAATTTTGACCTACAGAATCAAGTAAGTGTGCCCTCACACTGGTGTGCAGTAAATAATTATTGGCATAAACAAATGAGCTGCTGGATGCTTGGCTTATTTGCTTGCGTCCAAGATCCCTATATTCATTTGTTACACTAGAATCACAACACATACAAGACGCCCAATTGCAACCTCTCTTTGCAATCTCTTTAGGAAAACAGCACATAGGTTTTAATAATTGGGAGTCCAGGGTTGTGTTCCTTTTCTACAGGATGGAGATTCAGCACTAATTCTTGCAGTAAGGAGTGGTCACGTCATATTTGTTCCAAAATTAATAAGGGCAGGAGCCAATTTGGACCTGCAGAATAATGTAGGAGATAACGTTACTTAGATGGCCTGATTATAGACATGCTTCTCCGTAGGAAGGAGACTCAGCAGTTATCGTAGCTGTAATGGAAGATGAAAAAAATATTCTAAGGCATCTAGTGAGGGCAGGCAGTGACCTGAACCTCCAGAACCAGGCGAGTTTACTGTGGACACTGCACCACTTAATATCATCCTCATTTTCTAATAATAGGAGAACCTCACAGCTATGATGATAGCTTCAAGAGATGGTAGAACTGATATCGTTTACATTCTAATGAGGGGAGAACGTATTGGCCGGGATATTCAGCCAGGACGATAATAATAATATAACTATCCCCTCATTATTGGTGTAGAGTGTGTTTTTTACATTGTCAGGTTCTGTTGTGATGTAGAATTATACTCATCCTCGGCGAACATACGCAGCGAGGGTTACAGTAGCTACTTGGTTTGTAAGTGTGTCTGTCTGTCTTGTCTGTTAGCTCCACGTTTTCTGCGACGGCTGCGCACAACGAGACAACAAAACAGCGATACGAAACGGGTTCATCGACCACACTGGCTTCATTCTAAAAAAGGGCGATTTTCGTAAAACTATAGTAAATGGGGGTAACTTCGGACACGGGGTAATACCCGGACACAACTCGCTATTCAGAAACAAGAGAAAGATTCGGATATATTTCTATTGATTACTACCTGCCAAAGCGCTAACAAATGTTCCTCGCGTTTTTTTCGCAGCGCATAATTTCGAGGCCGGTGCAATGCCCCATGTCCGGAGTTACCTCAGCGTCCGGAGTTACCCCCATTTACCTTACTGCATTCAGAGTGAAAAGCAACTGAACAAGCAATATGCAGACAGCGTCCGCTCGCTCTGTGTATCTTGAAGGCACAAGAAGTCACAACGAAGGGCAAGTATCGACTTCTGCACGCTATCTACCTGCTGTAGCTAGCCCGTGCCAGACTCTGCGCGAGCTACTAGCGGGTATACCACGAGTAATGGATTAAAAAGCCCAGCCCATCAATTAGTGGTACCGCGCATGCGCAATTCGGCGAGGGTTTGCTTTTCTTAGAGCGATTATATATGGCACGTGTCAAATCTTACGGGATCCGCATACAAAATGCCTCAAAACCCGGTGAGAATGACTGGATATGCCTTCAGAGGTCTACATGCCTATAATAATTATTATTATACCCAAAGACTTAATTAGCTAATACGTGCCCTTAGTTAATTCTCCACGTGAAAATTCGCTGAAACGAATTTTAGTGTTATCATTTTCTTCTTCAAACCCGCTAGCTACCTCTTTACCAGAAACAGTTGAAGTGCTGATATTTTCACTAAACGTCTCCAGATTCTATACAATTGGAAAAATCATTTCTTCAAAATGAAGGGGGATATATATGGGGATGGCTTGAAGCACCAAAAAGGAAGAAACAAGGGGTCATTACACACCAAATATGCACAAAGCCACATGACACCATCCCTATATCTTTGTCTAATATTAAACTTTGCTTATGAACAATAAAACAAAGATATAGGGATGGTGTCATGTGGCTTTGCGCATATTTGGTGTGTAATGACCCCTTGTTTCTTCCTTTTTGGTGCTTCAAGCCATCCCTATATCCCCCTTCATTTTGAAGAAATGATTTTTCCACTTGTTTCCACTATTTTTAATGGCTTATGACAACACTGCATTTTCAGTCACTCTGATGTTCATGGGTATGTTGTCAGAAGGTAATGGACTCCTCTTACCTAAAGCAGGGTGTATGCGTAGTGTCTCCAACAAGGACGCGATTAGGTTGTGGCACTAATGGTGGTGGTTTCATTGGGCAGGCTTCAGAAATGAGACTACAATGATAGCTATAACCTGATGATGATGACACGAAAATCGTAAGTGCGAATCTCTCGTGGGGAACTGAGGGCACGTAGGAAGTCTTGGGACATATGTATAGCTAGGTATTGGCCTCTAGACTATTGCTATGATTTTGAAGCCATGGTGAGTCATTCTCGCTGAGTTTTGAGGTGTTTTGTACACGGATCACGTGAGATTTCACTCGTGTCATCCCTATATAGAGCGTCTACCGACGCTCTGATATGCACGGCCACCAAGTGATCGTTTATTTGTCGTCACACATCGCTACTGTAGATCCTGTAGCCCTTCCACAGTAGACTCTGAACGGCTGCTAACTCAGAGGGGCTTTTCCTGATGGGCGCGCACAACAGAATCCGCAGGTCGGTACCCGTGTACCAATCTGTCAGGACAGATTGGTAGATTGGTACACTGAGACTCGAGTTTTAAGTTGTTTTGTATGTGGATAACGTATTTGACACGTACCATAATCGCTCTGATTCATTCACACCAAGCAAAAACTGATGTCAGGTTGGGGCATTTATAAGTAAATGAAAGGTTTCCCGAGAGAAATTGCGATTGTTGCATAAGAGCAATGAAGAGAGGTAATGATACAGTAGAGTAACTGTGAGAAATATTAAAGCATGAGGATATGCAGGTGTACCAGTGTGAACGGATGTATTATGGAAGTGCTATTTAGGTGTGAGTTATTGTTTGCTTGTAGCTGGGAGTTGTTCAAGAAGCTGTTGAGTTTCCTTAGCCCTCTTATCAAAGCCACAACGCTGGTTGATTGCAAGGGACTTTTCTGCCTCGGACCTGGCCTCAACTAGTCTGTGAGATACTGTGGAGCTTTGCCCGAGTTAGATAAAAGAATGCCTTGTCTCCATCTGTGAGATAACCCTCATCCACATCATCCAAAGTCTCTTGAGCCCTGAACTCTAGCTCCTCTAGTGTGTCCTCACCCTTGTTTTTTTGTCGGTATTCCTCCCACATGTTGAGATGGAAGAGTGCTTTGCTCACTTTCACCCTCTCTGTGACAACCCTCTTGGACTCTGGCTGCTGTTGAGCATGGTCCATGGCTCGGGTGAAGAACAGATTTGCATCTTTGTAGAAACTTCTGTTCTTTGTCCTCTTATATTCTTCAAAGAGCATGAGTGCCTTGAGTCTCCATGTGTAGATGGTGTCAATATCTGGTCCAAGGTTGTGTGCTAGCTGTAGAGCTGTCTCCATATGGTCGTTTGCTTCCTCCAAGTCATTGTTGCGGTAATGCAGGCCAGCGATCCTCCTATGCAGGCGGCACTTGAGAATTGATCTGTTTTCACACTCACCTCGGTCGGTGTAGGCAAGTGCGCTAGTCAGGACCTTGAGATCTCTCTGAGTTGACCATGTGGACAACTTCCATGGATACAATCTTGAGGTCTATGGAAACCTCGCGGTCTTTTCGCAGTCGTATCATGAGTGATTGAGCCTTTTCTTCTTCCTCACCCCATGCCATTTTGAACAGAGAAGTGTAAACAAAGGCATGAGATTGTTTTCTTCAATGGGCCAGATGGGAAGACAAGAGATGGGTACCTGTGTACTAAATTGGTGGATGATGATGCTGAATCAACATGATCATGCTCAAGGTGCTCTTTTATTTCTGTAAAGTCAACACTGGCAGCTTCAGAATCATTCTCTACACCTAGCACTTGTGGTGGAATTTTTACAATTCCTGTTCTAGTTTCTTCTGTCCTTCCTTCAACAGCGCTTCCTTCCGCACATACCTCATCAATGCTCTTTTCATCTAGATCAAACTCTGCACCTTGGATTGGTTTCATGGCTGCATAGAGTGCAACCTGGTTAGCAATGGCCTTCATGCCATGTGACTCTGAAGCCCTAAGTGGAAGGTTCACACCTACAAAGATATAACTCCTAAAAACAAAATAGGTTGAAAGGAGGTTTACTTACGATATGGAGCAAATATTTCAGTGAGTTCAACATGGCCTATATGCTCAGGTTCTTCAGCCAGGGCTGTCAGAAAGCCCTGGAATCCATCTGGCCCTTTTCCCTTTATAAACTCTACCAGTTTCAAAACACGAGTATGTTCACTTATCACCAAATTTAAGAGTTCAGAGTTTTCTCCATCAGTCAGCAGGTGATGTTTGTTCAGGTAAGGCAGAAGGGACTCCAACTTGACATACTGCACTAGCTCAGGATAATAGTGATGTAAGAGGACTTTAGCATCTGAATGAGGCAGTGTAGAGCAAATTTACATATAGCTATTATACCCATTATTGGTGAGAGGGAGCGAGCTAACCTAGTGGTGCAGTATAATATTATATTGCATCACACTTTGTGGTTTGTTGATGAATGGCACACTGAATGCTAGACATGCATCCATAACACACCATGAATATACTCAAAATATGCCAACATACCAGTAATAAATGAGCCATCTTTAAGTGGGAGTTGATCACTGGATTGATCTGTGAAAATTCATAATGCACACACAACCAGTGTATATAGTAGTATGACCAAAAGTGCCCACTGCCTGCTAGTGCTGCATGTTAATTTGTTGCACTGATCGAGCTAGGGAATAATAAACCAGGCTTATTGTGTAAAAATCAGACTCAGATCAATAATAGCTATAATAGACACTAATTGAACAGTGAAACAAAATCCACACCCAGCAAGATAAATAATTAGAATTAGGTTGTGTAGCTAGAACCTGGGTATTTTAGAGCAAGTTTCTTGTGAGGTGGAGTCCATTGCTCGAGTTCAGATGGTTGTCCAGCCTCTATTATTTCCTCCTTACAATCGTCAATGCATGTCCTCTTACTGTGCAGTAATAGAAAATAGCTCATATGAAAGTTTGTACTTTCATACATGGAACACTCATGTGAGTAACAAGCAAAATAAAAAAATCCCATGAGACCCTGAAAAGCATCGTATTAATGCTTCATACTGCATTGTCATGTGAGAGTAGACATTGTCCCTAATGCAAGGTATGCAGTATGTAATCACGTGCTACACCAGGCTTTCATATACTGACCAGTGGCATGCATTTATTCCTGTTTCTGAGGATGCACTAACAAAAAAGGATAGGGGAATAATAGCTACAGCTTATTCCCAAAAACTGTGCAATAAGGCAGAGTGTGTTCCTTCAATAATGAACATCCATGTTGGACAGAACAGAGAAATCTTATGAGATGTTTAGTAGTTCAGTCTGTCATGGACGATGTAGTAAGTAAGTGACCAAGTCTTAGACAGAATCTGTAGCTTTAGCATGCATTTTGCTTGCTGATAATAGAGTGCTAGCTATACTCGACCTGTTACACTATCATTCAGGTTTGTAAACTTTCAGGCACATAGATGGCTAATGGCACCAGAGTACTATAGGTATTATAGGGATCAGGCAGCCTAGCGGGTATAGTAGCGGTGACACAGACACAAGGCGTGTTAAATAGTAGTGGCTTCCGCGCCTGTAGCCGCTAGTGGACCATATCAATCTAAGCAGCATAAATAAATATCACTTGTAGTTGACGGCTGCGAAAAACCTCAAGACGGTTGCTAGGTACGCTTAGCTTAGTTATGTATAGAGCACTGCCATCTGCGAACTGCACATGCGCGGTATATACCCCTAAAAACTGATGGGCTAGGCTGGCTCACGGCTGTTTCACGCGCTCACTTAGTTTAAGCGCGCATATGGAAATCATCGCGCTTAGTGCGTAACCGCCCCCTACATGAAACCTGCCCGAGTCAACGCTTGGTTGCTGCCGCCTCTACTGGGAAAGAAGCGACAGCCAAAGCGCTTCCTTCACCCATATACAGAGTATAACCCTTGTGGATACCTGCAACAACTTCGCACTGGCGAGAGCCGGCTTCGTTTTGTACTGCGCATCGGAAGTACAAGCGTATACAAAAAAAACAGGTTCGTGTTCGTAGCCCTGCACCACCGGCGAGGCATTTTTTATAAGCCAGAAACACGCCTGGAGAAGTGCTTCGGTCTTGTAGGAAGTTGAATAAGCCTGTCAGAACTCGGCAAGCACGCGACATCGGGGGCTACTGGAGCGTTTGTAACCCCCATACTATGGCATGAATACCGTTAGAAAGAGCCTGGTATCCCCTGCCCAGCGCTTTGTTACGCTTCTGGCTCAAGAGGAGATAGAAAGGAACACTGTAAAACATCTGTAGTGATTTCAAAATAGTCATTGACATGGATAGCTACAGAAACCATGACGTGAGCCCATGTCGCCCATGATACAAAGTGTAAAGTGAAACATTGGGTATAAGAGAACAACTTGCAATATACATTCTGTGACTATTAGTTCAGAAGATGCTGAACATGAAGTTCAGCAGCAAACCTACACTCCTTGAACTCAGCGTGGATGTTTGTCGACGAAGGAATGAAGTACAGACACATACTGGGCAATATCGATGTGTGTGTCGACGAAGCAATAAGTACCACCATACACTGTCCAGTACTAGACAGAGACATGGAGCACACATATTATAAACAAACATACTACACAAAGCTGGAGCTGAAGACTAAAAGTAGTTTGAAGTCAGCTGCAAAAAGGAATCTAATACAGTTGTGGAAATATGAGATGAGTCAGTTAACTGTACACAACCTACTTGAAGAATGCTCATGACATTGTTCTTCTTGGAGAGACAGCTCTGACTGTTCTTAGAGCACCACGGGACGGTGAAGGCAAGTGGAAGGACAGGGGGATAAAGCGGTAGCATCCCACTGTTTCTTGTATAGGCCGTCATTATACACGTACACATCAATATATGGCCAGATTATGACCAAGAATACCGCCTTCGCAAGGATGCTTGCCGTCGCATACAGTATACAAACCGGTCGTCTAACGCTTTTCCCTTCTGCCTTTTCAATCAGACTTTCTCTCAAAATTGCTGGCGATCCGGTAGAAGACAACTTTTCAGGCTTGATAGCTGTTCATTCTGCTGCCTGTGCCGCTGTCGAGAAGCGACCATGGGCCACGAAAAACGTATCTACTCGTAGCGTCTTCTCCAAGGTCACGTGGATTTGCGTAAAAACTCCGCCCCACTAATCCTCGGTGCGCAAAGCGCCGTGAAAAAGCCATAGGGCCGTTGACAACGCCCCGTTGCTATGGAAATTTTATGATTACGTAATGATTCCGTGACGTCACTAAGTTGGTACGGAATTGAAACAGCCGTGGGCTGGGGGTGTGGGTAAACCCCGGGCGGTCAGATCAGAGGATCGAGGCGTTGCGTCACGTGCGCCTTAGAGTCGTATGCTCGCCCACGCAACCCAGTCAACCCGCTGAGTCAGCACTTTCTGCAGAACGACACACTGGCGTTTGCAGGCTATGAGTGTTCTACGTGGTACACACTTGGACATATAAACAATCAAGAGGTAGCAAGGTCTTGGCCCGCCTGAACACTAGCCTGAACACTAGCCAGAACAACTTCCTTTCGCAGCTACGATACTTGATTACATTATAGCCGCATGCGCAGACAGCTTAGGAATGTTGATTGTGTGCAAACTCATCTGGGCTGGGCTTATTATCACTAAGTACGGGAGTTATATGTAGAAAAAACCATGAGAAAAAAGATGCGGAGCTCTGGACAGCTGTTTCGGGCTTGTTGGCCCTCATCAGCAGAGCATTACCACAACTTCTCTCTCTGGGACCATGAGTTTATGGCTAAGTTGAGCGCAGCACTTGAAGGAGATTCATCCTCACAAGGCTTTGCCAGTACCGAGCCAAAACCCGAACTCAAATTACTGACAACGGATTGGGCCGCGGCAATGAAGCCAGCAAGCACCCATATCCTGCCAGTGCATACACATGTAGAAAAAAACCATAATATAATAGCCATAACATTACGCGTAGCTAGAATCGTATATTACGCGTCGAATGCCGTGATATATGTAAGAAATCTTTATGGTACGTTTAGCGTTCCATATGGCAGACCATCCTTCATACATACTTTGTGCAGTGTCCATTGGTAGCAAACATACTGATGATCAAATTAAGTTCTGTTTCAGTGTTGCATCCTCTTGTTCATTCCTTTCTGACACCCCTCTTCGAAATTAATGCTTAACCAGGTACATACTAAGTGAATGGTGTCTGTATAATGCTTGGGTAATTGCCATCTCATCCTTACCCATATTTAGTCAAAGTATACTGAGTCACCATTACTAAGAGATTATGATGCTGCCTACACCACCGGTTTAGTTTACCTTTCAGCATGTTCCAATACCAGAAGGTGTATATATGGACTTGAAGGAAAAAGGTTTTTTCACAGCTGCTCATAAGTAGTATTGGATGTGAAGAAACACACTAGTAGCAATGTGGCAGGTTGTGTGGTTGAGCTTCTTTCTGGCAGTGACCTGTGCTGAGGACAACTGCTCACAGACCTGGTTTCACCTGTCATCTGATGGTAACTGTGTGTGTGGTGCCAATGTCGGGGATACCGTACTGTGCAGTAACGAGACAAGAGAGGTTCGTCTTCAGCTACAGTACTGCATGACGTCCGATGGGGATGAAAGCAACATTGGTGTGATTGGGAACTGCATGGCATCAGTCAACCATGATGTACAAAGGGTCATGGGTCCAGATGGTAACTATTACAAGATATTGGCAGACAGGTCTGCGCAAGACAACAAGACATGCGGTCATGCCAACCGCCATGGACGACTCTGTAGCCAGTGCAACCCAAACCACACAATATCAGCTTACTCGTATGTACTAAAATGTCACCAGTGCACTTCTGTATAATATTGAGCAGTGTTCTTCAATACATTGCCTGTGCCTTTCTACCTCTCTCATTATTCCTTGCTGTTATTCTACTATTTCGGATCAGTATCACTTCTCCGGCTATGAATGTCCCAGTCCTCTGTTGTCAATTTCTCTCTTCCCCACATTTTATGAAAGGTTTCTTATGTGGTACAAGTAACACAAATTTTTTCCTGTTCATGGAGTTCATTGCTACCGTGTATGGAATTTGGAACCTGGACTTCTTTCGAGCTCTTATTCCCCCTATATGCCTGCCTCTAACAACATTGCAGGTGATTGCCTTGGACTACCTGGTTGCTGTTTATCCTCTTCTTCTCTTGATTTTCTTCTATGGTCTTGTTACTGCTTATGAGAGAGGTTTTAAACCATTTGTTTGTCTCTGCAAGCCTTTTCTATACCACACAATAATGCTAAGACGCAAGTGGCACATCAAGAGAACAATAAAAGATGCCTTCATCACCTTCCTGTTACTCTCCTAAAGCTGCTTAATACATCTCTCCTAATAATGGCATCCACTGTCGTCTATGATGAGTTTGGTAAGATGCTCGGAAGATTTCTCGTTGTTGATGCAAGGGTTAAGCTCATGAGTCCCGAACACTTGCCTTTTGCTATTGTTGCCATTTCTACTCTTCTTTTGTTGATCTTCATGCCAACCCTCCTCCAGTTGCTCTATCCAATGCTGTCGTTCCAGAGACTCCTGAACAGAATGGGGCTCAACAGTCCAGGTCTGCGGCTGTGTATGGAATCATTTCAGGGCTACTATCGAGACAGGGCTGATGGTGGGTGGGAGTGCAGATACTTTTCAATATTGTACCCAAGTCTTAGGATAATAGCATACGTTGTCAACCTGTCTATGCAAAGTATACATTACTTTCTTGCTTGCAGTTTAATATACATCACCGCTGCAGCCATTATCCTCATAGTCAGACCATATAAGACAAAGTACAGGATATACAATACTGTTGATTCTCTGCTGATGCTTGTTTTAGCAGTGTTTCCTCTTTTTGTGTTGGAAGCTCATTTGTATTCTGATATAAAGCAGCTTAGTAATGATGTTGGTGGAGTAATCTGTGGAGCCTTGGTACTTATTCCACTGCTGTACTTCACAGTCAGGAGTGTCCTCTACATTTACAAACAAATCCGTGCTATTATGGCACAAAATTTTTGCTACCAACAAGGAAGGGAGATTGAGGTGTTGATTCCTTAAACTGTATAATATATATGTAATGTATTGCTTTATCTTATATTGTCACGCATGCGTATTAGATTATTAGTCACGTGTATGTGGGTCTATATAAAGATCGATGTAAGTCATTCTAGTCAGTCGTGATCACAGCTACCGTTGTATTCCGAGCTCGTTAAAGAGATTATATATTTTCCTCTAACGAGAGATCACGGCTCCGCACAAACTTGGAAGAACTGGAGTGCGTGCACTAGTAGATCATAGCAGATCACTACATAGTATTAAACCTATTTTTTGAAGTGAAAAGCTTGGGCGCACTAGAAACCGACCTGCACGGACTCAATGGAAAGGTGCGAGACATGGACCTATAACAAGTGGCTATAGGCCGTGATATAGGCCATACAACTTTGAGTTTACTACCTAGCAATATTTGGACATTGTCTGATTCCCATGAAGTGTGCATCCATTTGCAACACTCTACAGTCACACATGCATTTCTTAGTTTATGGCAGGGGGTGTTCGGAAGACGCTTCATGAAAAACGAGGAAAACAAGAGACTATGCAGGTCAATAATCATTATTACCCCATCCCTTCATCTTTGTACAAGTACAAAATGGCTGTGTGCTATAATCAAAACGTGCAAAACAACAACTGTGGACAAACATGTAGGGATGGTGTTAGGGACGGCCACCAACAGATCGTTTCTTTCTTGTCGCAAGTCTACAGTAGATCGCGAAGCTCTTCCATGGAAGACACTGAACGACGCCATTTGCTGCTTGACTCTGCAATGTGCACATGCAATGGCATGATGTGCGGAGGGAGCTCGGCAGTCGCGAGTGCCTCTGTAGTAAGTGTTCGGGTAACACCCACATTTTGCAGTTGGTTTGCGCAGGGAGCAACTGAGTCTGTGCATGGCGTTCCACGGTTGCACGTAAACAGAGAGCGGCATAGCTAGACTTGGGCGCCTCAGGTTGTTGGTGCCCCAGCTTGCCTAAAATATACACGAAGGGCACCTCAGGTTGTTGGTGCCCCAGCTTGTGTAATATACCTGACATTGTAGTCTGATTATAATAACAAGTAAATAAAAAATCCTGCGAATTTAAAAAAAGAGGCATATAGGGATGGTATAAAAAGAAAGGGAGACAAGATAGGGATTGGATACATGAAGCATGGTTAATGAACTGATTTGAGTACGCTGACACCCCCAACCCCATCACACCATCCCTATATTGTTGCCTGGTGTGCTACTCTTATAGGGGCTAAAGGTTACTAACGTAATCATTCTTTCCCATGTCCCTGTTGTTTTTATACTGCCACATTCCCTTTATAAAACTCCACTTGGACTCTATAAGGGTGTTGGTTACTCAGTAGTGCATTGTAAGTTCTGAGTATTGTAATGGTGAATGTTTAATACTTCACCTAGGCAACAATATAGGGATGGTGTGATGGGGTTGGGGGTGTCAGCGTACTCAAATCTGTTCATTAACCATGCTTCATGTATCCCAATCCCTATCTTGTCTCCCTTTCTTTTTATACCATCCCTATATGCCTCTTTTTTTAATTCGCAGGATTTTTAATTTACTTGTCTCCACTCATTTTTATATACTACTACGTATTATCTCTGTGGAAGGGGGCAAGCCCCTATAAAAAATTTTAATAGAGAAAAATGCCTGTTGTCGTCACGGAAATGATATGCATACCATGTTTCATCTCCATGTGTGCTGCCGTTAGCAAGTTTGAGGAGTGAAGAAGTAATTTTAAAGAAAAGTGCCTGAGGCTATTTGTTGTTGTGGTCGTCATGGAAACGATGTTACACACATGCGTACCAAGTTTCATCTCCATGCGTGCTACAGTTAGCAAGTTTGAGGAGTGAAGAAGTAATTTTAAAGAAAAGTGCCTGAGGCTATTTGTTGTTGTGGTCGTCATGGAAACGATGTAATACACATGCGCACCAAGTTTCACCTCCATGCGTGCTACAGTTAGCAAGTTTTGAGGAGTGAAGAAGTAATTTTAAAGAAAAGTGCCTGAGGCTATTTGTTGTTGTGGTCGTCATGGAAACGACGTAATTCACATGCACACCACAGTTTCACTTTCATGTGTGTGAGTTTGAGGAGTGAGGAAGTAATTTTAAAGAAAAGTGCCTGAGGCTATTTGTTGTTGTTTATAAATATGTATAGGTGTTGTGTTTTTGATGTTAGGTATGAATATATTATGTAGTACAAAGTTTCGTTCACAGAGCTCTTACAATTAATGTGAATACACTAACACATGTATGTCATCATAATGCTATTGCCTGGGGCACATGTTTAGTTGTTACAGTACACACATTGTTTAGCAACCAAAAAGTATGTCGTTGCACAGTGGTTATTGATATGTACATTCCTACAAAATTACATGGCTTTATCTCTTTCGGTTTTTGAGTTTACGCGTAGCGAAGAGAAGAAGAAGAAGAACAAACTCCTCGATCATAGCCCCAGACACATCTATATATGATGCTAGGTACCATGTCAATCCCTATATTACTAAGTACTACCATACTTAGTGATACAGTAACTAAAAAATCTCGCGATAAAAAAAGATTGTGCATATAGGATCGTATAAAAAGAAAGCGGAGACAAGATAGGAATTGTGTTTGTGGAAGCACAGAGATGGCTAGCGAGGAGTTAGGACTCCCACAGGTCATTACAACAGCCCTATATCGTCGTATCGGTGCTTTACTACTTCCTCGTGAATAATATATCAGCCAACCTTGCATACTTGAATTTTGTTTTGTTGCGTTACACAATTTTTCCATGTTTCCATGTATAAACATGTATATCCAATGTTATGGTCAGCTGATTACACTTCCACCTAAAGGCGCACTCCATGGAAATGTAGCATGACAAATCTATCAAAGGTAATTAGTAAGTACTTCATTACCTATAGCAATATTCTACAGACTCTCTCATCACTCCCACTCCCACCCTACGAAGAAGATTGAAAACTTTCCCTATCATAGCCCCATTACATCTATGATGCTAGGTATTCCCACCGTACGACGATATAGGGCTGTTGTAATGACCTGTGGGAGTCCTAACTCCTCGCTAGCATCTCTGTGCTTCCACAAACACAATCCCTATCTTGTCTCCCTTTCTTTTTATACGATCCCTATATGCACTCTTTTTTAATCCGCAGGATTTTTTATTTACTTGTCTCCACTCATTTTTATATACTACTACGTATTATCTCTGTAGAGCCCCTATAAAAATTAATAATAGAGAAAAAATTGTCGTCATGGAAATGAAATGCATACCATCCATGTGTGCTGCCGTTAGCAAGTTTGACGAGTGAAGAAGTAATTATAAAGAAAAGTGCCTGAGGCTATTTGTTGTTGTGGTCGTCATGGAAACGATGTAATACACATGCGCACCAAGTTTCACCTCCATGCGTGCTATAGTTAGCAAGTTTGAGGAGTGAAGAAGTAATTTTAAAGAAAAGTGCCTGAGGCTAGTTGTTGTTGTGGTCGTCATGGAAACGATGTAATACACATGCGCACCAAGTTTCACCTCCATGCATGCTATAGTTAGCGAGTTTGAGGAGTGAAGAAGTAATTTTAAAGAAAAGTGCCTGAGGCTATTTGTTGTTGTAGTTGTCATGGAAACAGTTTAATACGTATGTGTATCAAGTTTCACCTCCATACATGCTACAGTTAGCGAGTTTGAGGAGTGAAGAAGTAATTACAAAGATAATCGTCTGAGGTTTCTTAAAAAAGTATGCGGTCGTCATGGAAACATGTAGTTGTCATGGAAATGATGTAATAGGCATACATACCAAGTTTCATCTCTATGCGTCTTACCATTAAGGAGTTTGAGACATGAAGAAGTAAATTTAAAGAAAAGTGCCTGAGGCAATATAAATATGTATTGTTGTGTTTTTGATGTTGGGTATTGAATACATTATGTATACAAAGTTTCGTTCACATAGCTCTTACGAATTACACTAACACATGTATGTCCATTATAATGTATTGCCTGGGGCAATTTTGTTGTTGTTTACAGTAAACAACATTGTTTACAAAGAAAAAAGTATGACGATGCACATGTGGTTATCGATACGCACATTCCTACAAAATTTCATGGCTTTATCTCTTTCGGTTTTTGAGTTACGCTGGTCGAAGAAGAAAAAGAAGAAGAAGAAGATGAACAAAACTCCCTATCATAGCCCCATACATCTATGATGCTAGGTACCATGTCAATCCCTATATACTAAGTACTACCGTACTTAGTGATATAATCTGCCAAATGAAACCACTCTGTATATAAAAAAGACGACCTTTGTAGAAGAGACTATACATGGTGAATGTCGGTACACATGTGTATTACATCATTTCCATAACTACCACATGTTTCCACGATGACTACATATTGCAACAAATGGCCTCAGGCACTTCTGCTAATGTTAACATGGAGACTTGCGTATTACACCATTTCCATGACAACTACATATTGTTTGAACAACAACAAATAGCCTTTTTACTTCACTCCTCAAACTTGCTAATGGGAGATTCAACATGGTATACATGAATACTACATTGTTTTCATGACAACCAAATATTGTTTGAACAACAACAAATAGCCTCAGGCACTTTTCTTTTCTTCACTCCTCAAACATGCTAATGGTAGCACTCATGGAGATGAAACTTGGTATGCATGCGTATGACATCGTTTCCATGATGACTACATATTAACAACAAAGAGCTTCAGGCCTTTACTTCTTCACCCTTCAAACTCACTAATGGAAGCACAACTTATGCATGCGTATTGCATGATGACAACTGACATTTTCTCTATTATATTAATTTTTATAGGGGGTTTGCCCCCTTTAGAGAGATTGATATTAAAATGAGTGGAGACAAGTAAATTAAAAAAAATCCCTATCTTGTCTCCCTTTCTTTTTATACCATCCCTATATTCGCAGGATTTTTTATTTCCTTGTCTCCACTCATACTTCACCTAGGGTAATACTTCACCTAGGCAACAATATAGGGATTGTGTGATACAGACAGGGGTGTCAGGGTGCTCAAATCTGTTCAATAACAATGCTTAATGTATCGCATCCCTGTTTTGTCACCCTTTCTTTTTTGTCAACATGACACTTACACTGATTGCACCATCAGCAACAATAGAGAAGGTTCTATGATGATTGAGAGGACTGCCATTGCAATATCACAGTACGATTGGCATTGATATACCTAATATGGTGAACATACTGGTGACGAATGTCAATGTCATTAACTTCCAATAGTGCACTAGAAGTCTTGCTCTCTAAAAGCTATTCCTTGCAGTAACACCAGCCTGTTATAGTTCTAGTTATTACCAGGCGCCAGGGAGGCAACTGTTCATACAACTGTACATGTTCTGCAGCCAGAAGCTATATGGTTTAGTGTAGCTAGCAGTTAACTTGCTTAGAGTTGCATTTCAAAACTGTAGACAGAACAGATTCATGAAATCTAAAGACCCACAAACAGTTAACTCTCGATCAGTACTTACTTCACGGCTTTGTGGTTTATATTTATAATCAGGGTAGAACCTCCGAGAAAGGGACAACCTCAGAATTTTCGCCCCCCACTGTGTCCATTATTCAGAGGATACCTCCACACTTGTCCGTTACGGATGTTCGCTATTGGGAGAGTTGTTATTGGAGCTTTTGTGCGCGTTAGCCAAGCAACTTTATGAGCATTGCAGTTGGTATTGCAAGCACATTGTGGAATTTTGTGTGAGAACTGTGCGCACACAAACACACTGTTATAATAGTGCACGGTACAATTATACAAATTCCCTGATTATTAATGTTGCCTAGAACAAATGTCTAGGCGGCGATTGCAGGAGTGTCATTGTTGTGTTGGTCACCCCCAGTCAGAGGGGTGTAGCTACTGAGGAAGATGTCAGGCCAGGCACGCTCAGTGTGTGCCCTGTGGTGGGCCGTGGACTGTGAGTGGTGGTGCTCCGTAGACCTGTCCGACAGGAAGATGTAGCGGAACCAGTCACACACGGCGTGAGGGAAGGTGTGGTAGTTGTTGACTGCCTCCACCGACAGGAGAGACCTGGAACGAACTGCACACAGAGATGAGATACATCATCACAAGATGTAGCTTGACTTGTTCTACATCTACAATACACACATTTACGCTAAAGACTCAAATAAGTAGAAAGCTAGCAAACATGTTAGCTGGAGTGCAAACGTTACATAGTAGCATTTGTAGTCCAACTTCAAACGATCAGGCGCTTGGAATATACGCTGTATTCTGAGCTGTGGCTGAGTATTGGACAGGAAGTCCTTATCACAACATCTAGCGCTAGGCGTAGTGCAAATTATATCCTGTACAGCCTCGCGCCTGTACTTTAACTAATACATACTGATTACTGACCAGTAATACACTGGCAGCTAGATCGTATCTACAGTAGCTGACATATATGTATGTACATGCCCACCCACTGTCCCAGACTAGGCATCTGGTGTCCGTTTTCATGTTATACTATGTACAGGTTCGGTTAAATAGTTGCTGTAATGTGTGGAGTTGTGTATCACATGTGTATTTGTGTTTCTGTGTGTTGGTAGGTTGTGGGGTTGTGGTAATTTCTTTTCCTTTCTTAAAATATCTTTTTTGCTAGTGCACACACAATAGCATGCATATTGTATCCATATAAGAGAGAGTTTGAGCTCTCACTGTTCCCTCACCAGATGTGGTGGCATAGTCAGTGGATACAGAGGTCCAGTAGGAATGGTTTGGAACCCAACCTCCCAGCAACACCGCAAAACACAGCACAACCACCTGAACACAAGGAAAAGCAATAAAGAGTTGTAGGTAGTGGCAGTATACACATACCATGAGACAAGCTCCAACTTTAGTGGTGTGTCGGCTGTTCCCGGAGCCTGACACCAGTGCCTGGAACTTCTTCAGCTGAGTAAGCAAACTCCTGCATTTTTGTGGCAGGTGGTACATACATTTTAATGCAGGTAATTACCAGAACAGAAAACACTGTTGGTGAGCAAAAAGCAAGCAAAGTGTTTTACGTGAATTACGCATAAGTGTCTTTAAACCAGAGTAAAGCGTGCGATAGAGGCCAATTATCAATCGGGAGCCATCTCATACATCTTACCTGTTCTCAGATTCCAGATTTTCCACCTTTTTCTGCAGTCGTAGGTTCTCACTGGTACACTGCCTCACTCTGCAATATTGAAAGAGGGCTGATTCGATGTCTCTGAGTAGTGCTAGTAACACAATGGTCAAATGTACAGTACACGCCAAAAAAAAGTTCCCACTACCGTACCGTAGTAGTAAGAACTACGGTCTTGCTACGCTGCTGCTACCGTAGCAACGCCATACTACGGTGGAAGCCGTAGACCTGCTACGGCGCAGTAAGCCATAGTTTACTAAGACCCAGATACCAAGCAGCGTTGCCCCATGCAGCTTTAGCTAGCTGTACGACCAGGATATCCACACGGCGCAGCGACAGTACTGACGGCCAGTGCCATGTCGATACGTGGTTTAGTGGGCGCAGTCACACACACGCATGTCGCGTCAGCACGCTCAGCGGGCACAAAGGATAGCGAGAAGCAATAGCAAGCAGCAGTAGCAATGCTAGACACGACTGCACTACAACGCTAGTGTTCTTAGCTAACGCTCAGCTTTAGAAACAACGCTCGTCGCTTGCTAGGCCTTTAGCTGCCACCATTTACTTTACTACGGTGGGCCACACCCTCGCAGCGTACCGCAGCTACGGTGCTCTACCGTAGAAGTACCGTAGAACATTTTGCTACGGTATCACCGTACTACGGCGGCGTAGTGGGAACTGTTTTTGGCGTGTACTGTAGCAAACTGTGTGTGATAACCAAGCATTTATATCCCACATCTGCCTCACACAATCACGGTGAGACCAGGCCATCCCCACTTTTAACTATCCCACACACGCAATGATCATACACGGAAAGAACCTGGGAACAAGGCTACTACTGGAGAGTAACGACATACTTGTCTTCCAGCTCTTGCATATGCTCCTTCTTTCTCTTCCGACTCTCTTGAGCAGCAACCTGAGGCACAAACAGTTCTATAATCAACATACCACACAGTCGGATGAACTGTAATATACGGACCGTAAGCGCAACGGATTCTACGCGCGTTCTAGGGACCCACAAAGGTAAAGCTAGGCTAGGAATAGGCTAGGGGCTAGGGCTAAGGATCAAGGCCTACAGGGCAGCCTCAGCCAATGAAATATCACTATCTGGAGTATTACATAAGTATATACCTTATTTCTGATCTTTCTACGCACTGACTTGAGTGCCTTTTCCTCCACCTGGTAGAAAATTTTGAGTGTACATTATTATACAGTACCAGGCAGTGGGCTTTTGACTACGTAAGTGCAATCCATTGAGCATGTGTGTTATGAAAAGGTGCATAGTGGTGTACAAGAGCACTGTCTACACTCCAATTGCAGGCTAGCTAGAGTTCATAAAAAAACTTGGCTAAAGGGAACAGACAGGCAGAAAGACACATGGAATTTTCCCTGCGCATGCACACAGATGTTCAATACAGGCAGTACCACAATACAGCTTGGTACTGTATGTATCTAGTGGTCAAAAGTGCATTGAGAAGTGGATACGAAGACACAAAGTCATAAAATTGAATGTTTTATAGCATAGCAAACTGGCTGACCCTGGTGAGAGGGAGAGTTGTTGGGATTGGAAGACCTTCAGCTTTCAGTGTCTCTTTCTCTTCCTCACTCAAACACACCTGCTGGCTACGCATGAAGTGCTGTGGAAAACAAAACATTACACTCTATCCTAATGGCAACAACGAGGCATATAAAAAGGCAAAGGCGAAGCAAACGAGTCAACTATGTAAACCCAGGACAGCTCTTCTCATTCAAGGAAAAAAGAAGAGCCACTCGAGGTGGAATCAGAACCCACCACACTCTGCTGTCTAGGCAAGCACTCTATATACGTACCAATTGAGTACCAGGGCAACTCAGCTGGTGGGGGGTCAAATCTTCAACACAATACAAAGGCAAACCTCAAACCACTGTTGCTATGGCACAGTATGCTCTCACTCAGTATGAAGAAGCAGACCGGGGTAATGACACCTAACTCTAAAGTACAGGTGTGTGCATGTGCAACGAGGTACAGTAGAAGTCAAAAAAACGTTTCCAAAATCGTTCACCGTTCAACCGTTGAACGGCGTTCGAAACAGAAAACGGAAACGGAGAAACGCCGTTCACCGTTCAGACCGTTCGACAATTATCCGCGCGTGTGCCACTCCCACTTTTTCTAGTTACGGCCGTACGCTATCCTGAAGTAGCGAGGCGTGCTTTTACCACAGCATAAGCCTTGGCAAAGGCCACGGCATCAAAAGTTGCCAAAAATAACCGTCGATTTCGGTGCTGAACTTCCGCCGTGGTGAATTCGTCGATAGCTTTTAGCGCGTATCGCGGGTTGCGTAGCCGCGAACATGAACGGTCAACGGATGAACGGTGAACGGTGAACGCCGTTCAACGGTTGAACGGTGAACGATTTTGGAAACGTTTTTTTGACTTCTACTGTACAGTACAAGGCAAAGGCGAAGCATACACACGTTTTCTTGGAAGTGTAGACAGATACTGACTACTGTACAACTAAGACCGTGCCTGACAAACTGACACAAACCATCCACTATTGCCGTGTCAGTACATGCACAGGGTCCACAAATGTCCTGTATATGTTACCTTGATTCTGGCATCAATGAGAGCCACAGGGTTAATGTGAGGTGTGGTGGTGAGAGGAGGGAGAGATGGAGGGGGCAGGAGGGAGGTGGTCTGGTGTGCAGTGGGGGAGGAGGAGGGAAGTGTGGGCCCTCCTCCAGGAGAGGTAGAACTGGACATTGTCTCATAGCCTGGGGGTGTAGATTCAACAGGGCACATACACATAAGTGGAAGCCTTAATTGTTAGTTAATTGTGGTTTTGCTGTATGAATACATACAGTGTAGTCTTTCTTCAAGTAGACAATAATATTTTCAGGCTGGCTCACTTAATATAAAAGTCATAATTAAGGGAGGCAAAGCCCTTTTCACAGATTGCTCCCCTAGAAAAAGCATGCCAGGCATTTGAGAGGGTGTGGGGGCGGAGTAGGAACACCTCGAAGCTAAACTTACGCCTGAGAGCAAGGTTAGGACAGAGGTGGTTATGGTGTTGAAAACGACTCACCCGTATCCTCTTCATTAGGTGCACCTTTATCTGCGAGACTGCTGCCAGGTGAATGAAGTATCTCGGATGACGAGACACGAGTGTAGCAGTGGTCATGCTCAACACAAGATGTCAGATGTGACCTGCCGTGTACACGTCCAATGCTATCAACTTTACGTCGCTTGGTTGGTCCAGAGGTGATGGCCGGAGAATCCTCTGCTGAATCGCTGTCATTGGAATCAAGGTTACTGATGTCTGACTCACTACCACCAGAGTGAACAGGTGACTGTGGCTCTTTGCCACTGACTTGAGATGTACTCCCTGATCTACTGTCGCTGGCCAAGCTCTCTACCGACACGCCAGAATCCTTTGACCCTATGTCGGCAAGCGGAGGGTTGCTCTTGCTGCGGTGGCCAGGGAAATAGTCTGGTAGGAGGACACCGTCTTCAAACAGTTCCGAAAGATCCAGGTCAGTTTCCTCGACCTCTTGCTCGCCGCCACCCGACGACGTCATTGGGAGGGTCTGCAAGTAGCTGAGGAACTCCCGATCTTCCAACAGAGAGAGTAGAGTTCCCTCCTCCAAGTCGTCCATCATGACCGACAGGGCCGAGTCACAGGCCACGGGGCACTCGTTGACCGCAGCCATTTTCACACTAGGGAACGACTCTACGGACTGCCCGGTCACCGCGAGCCAGCCAACTCAGCTTTCAAGCCACGTCAACTTCCTGACGTACACAATGGGCTTTATTTAGAACCGTTATGTTTTCAATTGTAGCGCACCATAGCTAACCGCTGTGTGAGTCGTCGCGATCGTATTCATGTTCCGAGCAAGAAAACTGCAGGCATGCAATGGTCGTGGATGCTGCATAAATGCTTCCAGCCAACAGTGCAACAAGCGTTTGCTGTAGGACTGTCGGTAGTGGCGCCCAGTCTCTTGCTCCGACTGCTAGTGCTCTACAGTGGTCTCCAGAAGAGAATAATCAGCCTCGTGGCTACTGTCCTGGGACTCCTGGTCCTTTGGTGGTACTATGAGAGAAGCGTGGCATACTTCATCGTTCTCTGTGGGATTTTATACCCGCTGTTTGCGCTGGTTCCTAGAGGGAGAGGCGCCCTTATAGCAATTGTCTGTGTGCTCTTCATCTTCTCCTGGTAGGCCGCATGGGGTGGTGTTTGTGTTCTCATTCCAAATAGCCTTCTTATATAGTGAGCTCTTCATTGCATCGAAAGAAGAATGGCATAAAGTCAGAGGTGATTTACTATTCACTACCATGAAACCAACACTAAATAATCCTGCAGCACAGATGATGCTGACACGTGTGATGCCTTTGTGAATTAAAAGCAACTCACAAGAATAATAGGTGCATTCAAGATTCTGGAAAAACAGGGTGCTCTATCACCAAACTCGCTGGAAATGGCGTGTTTTATCCCTCAAATGTCAATGTCACAAAGTGGATAGTAAGGTAGCCATATCCTCATGACGTTAAACAAGAGCATGTGGCTATGCTATCTTTTGGGGGGTTATGAATAACATATAAAGGAAATACATCATGGAATAATACTTGTATTAAAAATAAGGTCTCCCCTAGTGAGTTTCCATTGGTGTTCATTTCCCTTCAGGGTCGTTCTTGGTTGTGGTAATGAAGATCATCTCACTGGCCTTTGACCTGGAGGGGTATCCGGACATCAAAGGGGAGCAGAAACCGGCCATTGTGTCCAGCATCCCGGACCTGTTCTCTTACATGAGCTACTGTCTCTTCCCTGGAACCACTGTCTTTGGCCCTTTCCTCACCTACACTGACCACTCTAAATTTCTTCATGCCACTCCTCTGGTTAGCAAACTTTACTCTTTCATACACACAGTGAACTGTTCAACTACATAGCTTTTAGTAGTGTAGTCTACAGTATAGAGGATAGCATTGTTTTTGCTCAGAGCACAAGGTGGGCATTGAAGATTGTATCCAGTATGGTTGTTGCTGCTGTGTGTCTCGGGCTCTCTGTCTGTGTCCTCCCTTTCCTCCTAAACGAACCTCAATACAACAAGTAAGAAATTGTAATACAATCACTACCAAAAAGACCTAGCTACTCCTCAGGTGGTTGGCTGCCTACATGGCAGCTGCCTCGTTCCGCTACAGCCACTATTTCATTAGTTTCCTCTCCCAGAGCTCAACCATCGCCTCTGGCATTGGCTATGACAGCAACATTGACTCCTGGTGAGCCACTTGCCCTTGAGTATGTATCATAGGTGTCGATTATAGTGCATATAGTATAATGTAGTCCCTTACGCCCTTTTTCTCTTTCGAGCTATTCTTATATCAAGGATTTATCGACTTGTGACAAAAGTTACAAACTGGTTTATATACTGTGTTCTGGGCTGTATATACCTTCCTGCTCCACAGGTCTTTCAGTGTGGTGCATCCAGTGGCAGTTGAGATACCACGCTCCATGTCAATGGTAGCCACTAACTGGAACCTGCCCATGCACAAATTCCTAAAGAACTGTGAGAAGAGGAAAACACATGCAGCCAGGCTATGATAATATTATGTCTTCCTTCAGATGTGTACAAGCCATCTCGTCGCTATCTTGGCCAGTTTGGTGCTGTTCTTCTCACATTCTCTACCAGTGCCCTGTTACATGTGAGTGTCAGAATAACATCATCCCAGAGTTAGACAGAACCTCTTCTGTATACTTCACATACTTACTTTACATAATTAAAATTACGTAGCTATATTGTGGTTGGTGTCCATTGTAATAATCAACCATTACTCATTCCCACTAGGGTATGAACTTCCAACTCTCTGCTGTTTTGCTCTCTCTAGGAACCTATGCCTTCATCGAAAGTGGTACGTTTCCCAATAATCAGACTTTTATCACTGGCCAACTTTACAGCACTATTACTGCTATCTATTGTTCGAAAGTTCATACTACAGTGCTACTTAGTGTTTAATTGGTTTGCAGTGCTGAGAATGAAGCTTAGCAAGAGGCTGAATGCCTGTGTCCTGGACAGGCCTTGCAGCCAGTCTGGGTGTGGTCACCGTCACAAGAGTGTGGAGTGGTGGGTGGTTCTCATGAACAGTGGGTTTGTACTGCTCAACCTCTTCCACCTCGCCTACCTTGGTGTCATGTTTGATGTCACCAACGAGGAACCAGGGCTGCAGGAACAGGTGTGCATTAGTCTGTTTACCATGAGTGAACAGAGCAGCTCCTTTAATTACATATTATACATATGAACTATATTATGCCTGTATGTAATGGGACGTTAATCCTACTGCAGGGTTTTTCTTATACACATACTTTGAAGAAATGGGCTCATTTGAACTTCCTCAGTCACTGGGTGGCCCTTGGAACCTTTATCCTCTCCTTGATTCTCTAACTATCATGGTTAATGTTGTTGTTCATTCATGAAATTCATTTTTTTCACAACTTTGATTATGATGTGTTGCTTTTCACGGCATGGAGTTAAACAAAGAACAACTGTTTCGTCTCGAGTACTGAAACATTACCACTGCCCGTTGTTAACCCTCGGCGTGCATATACAACGGTACTGTACTTGCTTTGTGTGTCTGTGTGTCTGTGTGTGTGTCCGTTCCATATCTCGCTTCTCGAGTCATTTTGCACACTTTAAACGAAGCCCTGTATTCTTCATTGCAATTTTCTGAAGATGCTTTAATGCTGGAGAGGAAGAGCAATTATCCTGTTAATTATGGGTTGCGATTGTACGGCCATTTTCTAATAGGCATGTGCAAAAAACAAAGGCATGCGCAGAAACCGACGAAGAGCGTGTCAATCCGCAGAGCGGGTCAGAGCAGAGATCGGACCACATGGTGTAGTCGTAGGACTGGTATGATTTTGAGTAAGCATTCATGAAAGTATGTCTGCAGTGTTAAAGTGCTCTACATGCAAGGCGGAAAGTGTGAGAACATGTGCTATATTATGCAACAACACTACATGCTAAAGCACTGGCTCTATGCTGAGGGCCACTAGTGCTTTTCACATTTACATAATTATGTGCAGAGAAACACGTCAGAGGCAGCACGCATAAATCATGCACAAAAAAGTGGGCACGTGCGAAAGCCGTCACAAACAGCACGGGGATTGCTTCACAGTTAGTACAACCTTAATCCCTTTTTGTGCAACTCAGACATTGTTTGTCTTTTGAGATCTTTGGGGCCCAAATTATTGTGTTACGTTATTATTACAGTGGCTTTGGGCTCCAAAGAGTTTTAATGTGGATGTTGACTAAACAGTAAACTCCTCACTCCGCACATGCAAGCACATGATACATACACAATACAGTTTGTAGGAGGGTCATCTGATATTATACGGAGACAATTTACACTTTACAGGTGTTTTTGACTATAGTGACATAATGCTAGTGTTTCTCGACTGAAAGCACACCACTGTCAATAATACCTTTAGTCGACGGTCGTAAGTTCGGTTCATTTTGAAGGCAGCTGCTGAGAGTGGAATACAAAAAGGTCTTATCTTCCCTATCTAAATATTCGATGACTTTGTCGAGATATTGCTTGCGTCTCTCTATCTCGGAGCGCCCGAACACCTCTCCCTGTTTTACATAAGTGCATTGAAGTAGTGGGCATGGTTGCTGCTGATTTAAAACATAAATTGAAAGATGACCAAACGAAAACACATCTAGCTTCTCACTGTAATCACCATCTGCAGCTTCTGGAGGCATGTAGTCGGTGGTACCAGGAAAAGGTGTGAGTAGGCAGGGGGTTTCATTATCGATCAGCACAGAATTTCCAAAGTCTGCGATCTTTGCAACCATTCTTGAATCCAAAAGGATATTTGCAGCAGTTAGATCTCTATGCACAATTGGTGGTCGTTGCGAATGAAGGAAAGCAAGGCCTTGTGCAACATCATTCAAAAGAGAAAGCTTTTGTGTAACCACTAATTTGCAATTTTTGAGATGAATGCTTAGGTTCTTTTCCATCCGTTCCATAACTATTGCTGTAGTATCTCCACCCCTTATATTACATGTGCCGTAATAAGATACTATATTACGATGTTGGATTATTGAGAGAATTTGACGCTCTCGACAAAATGATGCTATAACTGCTTCGGATTCTATTTCTCTGTATATTTTAGCAGCATATTTTCTGCCTTTGTATGTAACCTCCAACATGTCAGAATAGGTTCCAAAACCAAGTCTAACCCCTGTCATTGCTGCTGCATTGTCAGGCATCCGGAAATGTGCATCTTCTAATGATTCTTCAGTTTGCGGTGTTATTTCTGCAATGGCTAAAGATTAAACATGGTGAAAATACATAGTGAGAAACACCCGCCATGAATAATAACAATTAAAATGAAAAAGTCTGTGTGATGTGAACACCATCCTGTACTCGTGCATAAATTTTTAATGATGTTTAATGACAATTAGACAGAGTTAATGTAGGGACGACTAGGCATTGGTGAAGGGTAGTAGTGGCAGGTCATTGAATGAGGGCGTGCCAAAGCAAGCAAGCAAGCGTCTCTATCTCTCAATTTGGAGCTGATTCGCCGAGAGATACCGGTATTCGTGTGTTTTGTGCAGTGGTATGAGATTGCGCGCGTAGGCATTAGGGGACTAGTAGGCGCGACTTGTCGGCGTGCTTGGTACTCCTGCTTATCCTCAACAGGCTCGTCGACAACGACCCCATGCAGTCTACCCCTCTCGTTGCCTTCCATTCCACTTATTCCTGCCTCGGTGGCCGTAGCAGGCAGGTCTGGCCTGCTCACAGCAACTACGACCTCTTTCTCTCTTCCGAAGGTGACGATCCCGATTAGTGGAGGAAGCGGGGGTACAGATACGGGTACCCCCAAGCCCTCCGCGTTCAAACTCTCATCGAGCTTCGCCCCTGTGCCGGCTAAGTTGGTCAAACGGATCCAAGCCATGGAATTTGTCGAGATGAGGGAACTACTGCCAGACAACATAGCTTTTGCAGAGAAGCTAGCAGTGCTCCCTACAGGGATGGCCATGCAAAAAATGCTGGGAGAACGGGAGATCGGAGGAGACCGCAGCCCTGCTGACCTGGGTCTCCTCATTTGCAACGTATACTGCCATAGTGGCCCAGGCCCACCCTGAACGGGTTACCGACATGCTGGCATACATGCGAATAATTATCAGAGAGGCTAGTAAGTTCGGTGGCACTGGATGGCTTGCGTAAGATTCTGTCTTCCGGCGTAACCAGGAGGGCCGGCTGCTCGATGGGACCTCGTTTCATCAAGTCTACATTGCCAGACAGAGGTCCAAAGTTGCAACCCCATGCAAACACTGTCACGAAATAGACCACGCAGCGTCGGAGTGTGCAGTGGCTGCCTTACACCCCAGGCCCGTGGCGTCAGGAGAGGACACCACCCCCTGGAGACCGCCTAAGCACGAAAGGGAAGCAGCCAGCCCCCTACCCTCAGCAGCGACCCATATGTGCCTCTTGGAATGCGGGCAGCTGCCGATACCCAGGGGTATGCAAGTATGCTCATGTGTCTCTCACCTGCTATGGGAGCCGCCCGGCCTCATCTTGTAAGGAGCGCCCCTACATACTACCGGCGAGACACCGCCCAGCAGCGAGGCCAGCCAAGGAGACATAGAGAGTCTGAGCAGTAGCACCACAGAAGTGGGCTTGGACATCTGTAGATAGGTCATGTAGACCTGATTTACCATGATTGGATTGAAATAATCCATAATCCATGGCAATTACCAAATCATACCCCGCATGGCTAGTGCTTCCTTTCCTTCAGCCATCGCTCTGCACCAAAGCTCTTCTCGGCCATCACAGATGCCATGATGTGGATCCTGCACGGCAGAGGCGTTGAAAGGGCCCTCCACTACCTCGACGATTATCTTGTCTCGGGCCCAGCTACCCAGCCCGACTGCCAGCGGGACTTAAATACTGTGTTGTCTCTATGTGGCGAGCTGGGGTTCCCGGTAGCCCTGAGAAGACAGAGGGCCCCACAACCACACTGACGTTTCTTGGAATAGAAATTGATAGCGTGCAGCAGGAGCTGAGCCCGGCTCCCCCTGGGACAAGCAGGACCGCCTTCAGGCTACTCTCAACCGGTGGATGCACGGCACAGCTGCTGCAGCTCCATGAAGAAACGGGACCTGCTATCCCTGATAGGGCTACTCAACCATGCTGCGACGGTGGTAAGACCAGGAAGAGCTTTCCTGCGGAGCCTCATAGATGCTTCCACAGCAGTGCGGGACTTGGATCACTGGGCGCACCTCGACATGGGTGCCAGAGCGGACCTGGCATGGTGGTCCACCTTCCTGCACACCTGGAATGGAGTTAGCATAACTCCGCCAATGAACATCCCACTGGTCATGGTGTCGGACGCATCTGGTTTCTGGGGCTGTGGCGCATCGTACGAGGATTTATGGTTTCAACTCCAGTGGCCACCGGCATGGGAATCAGTCTCCATCGCGGCTAAAGAGCTAGTCCCGATAGTGGTTTGGGTAACACTCTGGGGCCCCTACTGGGCCGGCAAACGCATCCATTGCTTATGCGATAATACCGCAGTGGTGGCAGCAGTAAACAGAGGGAAGGCCAGGGATCATACTCTGGCTCACTTGCTCCGGACTTTAGCCTTTGTCACGGCGGTGTTAGACATACGCGTATCGGCAACCCACCTCCCCGGGGTTCAAAACAAATCAGCAGATGCACTGTCTAGGAACAAACTCCCACTGTTCCTCGCCCTTAATCCACATGTGTCAGCTGTACTGGCCATCATACCCCAGGAGCTGAGGGAGATAGTCTTCAACAGCAGCCTCCACTGGAACTCGCCGAATTGGATGTGGCTGTTGAGTGCCTCTTGGATGGCAGCCTTGCAGCTTCCACCCGCACATCATACGCCTCGGTCCAGCGCCGCTATGCGGCCTTTTGCCGGAGATATGGAGTGTCTCACCCCTACCCCCTAAAAGAGGAAGTGCTATGCAGCTACATAGCCATCCTGACAGGACAAGGCCTGAAGCACCGCACTTTGAAAGCATACCTATCTGGAATTAGGTACCTGCAGATAAAGAAAGCTCTAGGCAACCCCTTTTGCAAACGGCCAGATACCTCGCTTGTAATATGTACTAGCCGGAGCGAAATGTGCCAAGGCGCAAGCGGGGTCGGTCTCCCGGACCAGACTACTGATTACTATCGACATCATGGAGTCACTGCAGAGAGTATGGCTCGGGGAACCCCAGAGCCCGGACCGGATCGTGCTCTGGGCGGCTGCGTGCGCCGGATTCTTTGGTTTTCTCTGAGTCGGAGAATTTACAGTCCCCTCTGCGGAGGCATATGACCCCTCCGTCCACCTGAACCTGAACGACCTTGCCCTCGACAACCACAGTAACCCGACTATGGTGCAATTGAGGATCAAACAGAGCAAGACCGATCCATTTAGGCAGGGGGTGAACGTATATCTGGGAAAAACCACCACCTCTCTCTGCCCTGTGGATGCCATCATCCGATATATAGCACACCGTACGAAACTCAGACCCGGGCCCCCTTTTGTCACAAGCACAGGGACCCCACTTACATGGGCGTATCTTGTTTCAAACCTCAAAGCTGCACTGAGCAGGGCAGGTCTCGATGACTCCTTGTATAATGGCCATAGTTTCCGTATAGGGGCAGCCACAACGGCAGCAGCTCAAGGGCTAGAAGACTCCCTGATACAGACGGTGGGGAGATGGCGCAGTGATGCGTACAAAGTCTACATAAAGTTCCCGCGGTCCCAACAGGCCTCTGTCTCTCAAACTCTTGTACGCACACACTAACCTAAGCATTAACCTAAGCACAAGCTCTGTCATATTCCCCTAGTTCATATACATTGTTTTTCTACCGCAGTGCAAGACAAGGGGCGTAGGATAGAGGGGCGAGGTCAAGAATGGGTGATCATGGGGCAAGCTGGAATCCTTTTTTTTTGGCGTAGAATCAGCCATGCTGGCTGGGTGCCCCATGCTCCACCCATCCGTTAGGGGGTGCGTGCAAGTATAGATGTGCATGTAAGAGTAATAAGTACGGGTGCCAGCGTTAGGTAAAGCCCGCCCACTGACCATGTGTATGAGCCTAAAAATCCGTTGAAACCTTGCACGATACCTCCAAACCAACCCCATTAGGCAATGAGGGTTGTGCAGTACTTAAGGGAGTCACACACATTAATAGGCTTTTTAAGAGCATAGGTAAGTACTAAATTACAAATGCCCATGTAAACGTCCGATGCTTTCCAGGAACCTAAGAAAAAGGCAAGGCTGACAATATGAACGTGAACGAGGCTAATACCATCATAATCAAAGTGCAAAACCTCGGCGAACTGTGCATGCGTGGTACCGCTAATAGATGGGCGGAGCTATTAGTATGCGTTTACTTGTGGTCTCCCGCTAGTAGCATGCGGAGAGTCTGACATGGGCTCACTACAGTATGCGGGAGTCGATACTCGCCCTTCGTTGTGACTTCTTGCTGGTCAAGGTAAGCCTGTACTAATTAGCATATTGGCTTGTTGACTTGGCTTTCATGCCATAACTTTTGAACGCAGCACTTTTACGACAATTTAGTGTAGCGCTGAACTCGTTCGTGTCGCTTTTGCCCGGTTTGTTGCACATGGTGGCAGAAAACGTGGTAACAGACAGACGGACTGAAGGACGGACAGACGGAATGACAAACCAAGTACTATAACCCTCGCTGCATGCGCGCCGAGGGTTAAAACTTTATTGTAGTAACAGAGACACAGGGACTGTTATATACTGTGTGTTACATATTATATGTACTCATCTAGGAAGCATTTGCCGGCTCGGCAGAGGCGCATTGCTTGCCATGTTCGATCTAGAGAGTGTTTATCGCATTGTGCTGGTGTACCCTGCACACCGTGGGGGTGAAATGGGCAGGAGATGTGTAGGTCGAGTGTTGACGTTCAAACTACGATCATGCAGCTATTCACAGCAGTAGCTGATGCACTAATGTAGGTAATCGGTATGCACGGCCTCGAGGAATGGATGCACTACCTAGACTACTTCTTCATCCTCGGGCTTCCTGGTGCAGAAGAGTGGGAGGAATCTGCTCTGCTTGGAAGTATATATGCAATGGGGAGGAGCAGACGTCGCCCTTATGCTGAGGGAATGGGAGCTCCAGAACGCCTTGGTGGTGTAGCAGATCCACTTTGACTAATTTGTTCCTACAGCTCGTCCCCAAAGCAGAGTGGAAATCAACCAACATCCCCAGAGGTGTCCTGGAAGCACTGATCCTCTAAACCCCATAAGTGGTAGTCTCCACTGTGCTGCATTGAATTTTCTGCTGCGGCTAACTACAGAACAATAAAATACGGACCCATTTGGAAAGAAGTTGCCATTCTTGTCGGTCGCACAGGCACACAGCTTTGCCCATTGCTGCTCTGCTAAACTATCTCTGTAGTAGAGCCACATCTCCGGGTCCACTTTTCATGTTCGCCAACAAGCACCTGCTGACAACAACACATCTTGTTGAGAGAGTGACTGTCAAAGACTGTAAGCGGCCATACTTCCCGCATATGCCACGACAGCAGCAAAGAATGGAGGCAAGGCCTTATTAAGATACTTGGATGCTGCAGCAAACTCTATATTCATATAGTGCCAAAAATGCAGAAGCTAGTAGCCCTGCTTTTGAGCAGCCCGCCAGCAGTTACAGCTACTGCGCTTTGCGAGTATGACATTTACTGCAAGGTTTGTACAAACCTCTGCCTTACAGTCGAAAATTTGGTTATTTCCATTCTACAATGGTCCATTCAATTTTACAACATGCTACTTCCATTATATTATTCTATTTTCTGGCTATTTCAGTCTGCAAACACATCCTCTTGCCACTTGTGCTCAGTTCGTAATACATGAGCGACGCAACTTTCTACTCAGTGCTTAACTAAGGATATGGGGCCAGCCCATCGACACAACTACAGTATAACATAGAGTTACAGACAGGTGTAGGCTATATTCATGCAAGTGGGGTGAACGAATTATACGCATGGAAAAGATAGACTAATCACTCTCTGCCAAAAATATACATGTAGCAGCTAGCCTTGTTCTGTTCTCCGTGGTAGCTAGATACCACCAACACTTGTGTTCAGCCAAGCATGCTCCAGAATGTGCTAAGTCATGTAGGCAGTCTTTGGCTCAGTCTTTGGTGAAAGCAGCAGCATAGCAAGCGCGGTGACCGAGCAGGTAACGGGATTCTGTAGATCTCTCAGCATGAGAGACCTGTCTCTCACTGTCTGGACAGACTCTGGCGAGCGTATAATCCTAGCACAGATCAGAAAGGCCCATTGGTACCATGTTCATTAATCACGTAAAAATTAATGTAGCGAATGTGCCAAGGGGATCCATTTGCAGAATGAAAAAGTAGTCTGTAGAAGT
Organism: Geodia barretti; assembly: GCA_030341885.1. NCBI lineage: Eukaryota > Metazoa > Porifera > Demospongiae > Tetractinellida > Geodiidae > Geodia > Geodia barretti. The sequence goes on from CASHTH010001832.1 coordinate 67,339, forward strand.
GAATGGAAGTAAAACTAAACTACAATTGTAAATAGAATCACCAAAATGTTCACAATGGATGGCAATTAATACGGTGGCCCTAAAAGCCATCGTATTTGAAGAAAGAAAAATAATCTGTAGAAAGGAAGCTTTGACTACAATAATTGTAGAATTGAAATATTTCCATCACATTTGAAGTGGATGGTTCATATATGGGATTTGGATGTAGCGGAAGCTACACTTAATATTTGCCTCTGACTTATGAATTCCAGTGCTCGAATTAACTTTCGTGTTTTGTCAGACATGCAATACCTTTGACCAGACACTATAAAACGTTTAATGTAGGCAATGGTGCATGGGGGTGGAATAATGTTATAATAGGCAAAGGCATACACCTTTAAGTACAAGAAGGGAGTACAACTTAACTATGAAGAATAGAATTGCTAAATGCAATATAAGTAGTCTGTATACTGTCATTAAGTTAGTTGGTCCTTTCACAAATTAGTTCTTTCCATTCCTCCCAGTCAAATTGTTCTTGTTGAGGTTCTTCAGGATTCTCAGGGGATGTTGGACCTGCTGTTGAAGCTGATGTTGAGGGTGAATCATTTCTATTATACGTTGTACCTTTTCTCTCCACCACAACTGCATAGCACAGACAGGATCCCATTCAGAGAGTGGTGGCCCTTCCACATTGACACTTACTAACTGGTCAAGGGTATTCTTCTTTATGCTAGTGCCCCGATTGGTCTTAATGAGCTTGAGTTATGAAAACACCCTCTCTAAGTGACCATTAGCCACTGGTATGCAAAAGAGAATCTCAACTATGGCCAGCACATTACCACATTATCTGGCATCAACACAGTAACACAACACTGTAGTCATCTTATACATCCCACTCTCCTTGAACTAGGGAGATATCAATACCAGCTCCCTCCAAGGGAGTAGAAAAACGCTGACAGACAGCATTCAAGGCTGAGTGAGCAAAGGCTGGAGTACGAGAGCGGTCCTAACCATGTGTTGTCAGGATTGTAACAGCATGGGAAAGTATCTCTGTCTCTCCTGCCCTTACATGGTTTTGAATGCATGCATCTACAGCCTCAAAATACTCATTTTGATGAGTTTTGAGGAAAGTTATACCTTCCTCATGCCTAGTCAGGTCCTGCCCCTGGTAGGTAATAGACCCAGCCTCATCGTTAACATGTAAAAGAACCTTTTTTACAGAAGGCAGCTCTTCAAAGGGTGTTCAATGCTCTTCTTTGTTTTCATGAAAACTTCAATAGCTTGCACAACACAAAGCTGGTCTTGTTGCAAGACTTTAGAAAGGTGGGCCACAGGTTGAAGCAGGTCATGAAAAATAGGCACAACCTAGAATATCTTTAGAGTTGTGCCACTGTAGCCTTTCAATTTCTGTCGACAAGAAGAAGTGACTGAGCTATCCTCTGTCAAGGCTACAAGGTAGCCAGGTAGACACCAAATCGGTCAGTAACCCTTCCTAAAGCAGGTACTTTTTGTGCAGCAAACCTTGTGCCACAAGCATGTAGAGGGCAGTTACCCCCTTGTAGAGGGAGTTCACTAGGCTCTAAGCATGCCCTGAGCTCGTCTACTACTTCTTGGCGCTCCCTGCACTTCTTTTGGCTACTTTCAAACACATAATAAACCTGGAGGAAGAGCTCATCAACTGCACCGAAAAAGGTATTTTTCAGTGCATCCTTCAGGGAGAGCTCAAGCATGTGAGCTAAGCACCAGGGGGGGCCTCCCCAAGTGATCGGTGTCGGCCGGCTGTGCGCGAGCAGCCCCTCCCCGATCCGCTGGAGTGCCGCCTCTGCCGTTGTGTGAACGTATGCGTGGTACACTACATGGGTGTGGCGGGTGGAATGCTCGCCTATATCGGGACAAATGAGGAATTCCAGCGCCGGCAGGCGGGACGTCGGGTTAACGTAGTAATATCGGGACGGTTGGCAGGTATGTATCCCGCACACAGGCTTTGCTATCTGTGGAGTGGGGATCAAAGTAAAGTACAAGAAATAGCTCATTGTCTGTATTTCCTGTGTCAGTGCTACTATCGGCTTGGAGGCTGAAAAATTTACGCTGATTTAGTGCAGCTACTAGTTGCTGCTGGAAATCGTGGGCGATGTAATCAATAAAGGTGGCGCAGGTGTGATCGTTCCTATAGCCTGGACCCAAGTCAACACCGTGTTTCTCTTCCAAGTCACACAGAGATTGCATTTTAGTAAATACAAACTTCTCTTTTGCTATCATGTACGAAACCTTTTTTCTGCTTTGACCGCACGTCCATCGCCAGATTAGTAAGTGCTCTAGCAATTGGTGCGTATTCTAACACACTGCTAGATTGCTGCTTCTTGAACAGAGACATTGCTCGAGTGTGCATGTCTGTTCTAGCATGTTCCTTGAACATTGAGGTACGAACGTTAGTTATACCATCGATAAAGGCTGAACGATAGTGCGCATCGACTCTAGCCTCGTTCTGAACTGCGCGCATACTGCGCACTTCAGTGCGACCACGTGGTCACGGTCAGCTAGCTCATACCTAAGCCAAACGGATGTGTTTAGCTCTTTGTCATAACCACTTGTCCGCTGTACGTTTTTTAGCTCCACGCTTCGCGGGAGGTACACAGGTTAAGGGCGTCTCACCGGTAGTGACTGCACACGGACGCTTTCGCCTGGACATCCTTGCCGCTCAACTTTACATTTGACTGCTCACGCAATAATTGACCGGAAATTGTCCGTTTACTGGACGTTAATTCGAGCACTGGAATTCATGCCTCTAAATTACGATTACTAAAGTCCAGGTAAGCCATTAGCATTGAGGCATTCGGTAATGCTTTTTGCTGCGTCTTAAAGTGCTAGAAAAGCAGACATAGATACAACACAGACAAGCTACTATAGTGCATGTGTGATGAGAGGTAGCTAAGGCGAAGAAAGAAGCATGTCATCTAAATGCATGCAAATAGTTACAATGGGAAAAATCGGACCATTGAGAAAACTTGGTTAACTCACTTCCACTTGCAAACCAGAACAGGATTCTTAGGAAACGGGAGTAAGCATATAGCTTCACAACGCGACCTCCCTGGCATGTTCACACATATGAAGAGTTTGAGTCTTCGTAGACAGTACAGAAGCATTCTTGGATAGTTATACTGACTGCTGTGTACCTCACCTTCAATTCCATTTATAAGTATCTGAAGCTTTGGGTGACATTGAAGAGTGTAACAAAACGTAAGGCTTCTCTTACTAGGTCAACATAAACTGAGGCTTATCCGACGTAATAAGAAGTGCAAAATCAAAGGTATGTACATACAGTCTTAAATTGTGTCATTTAGACAACAGGGTTAACTCACTTTTACTTAATTGTATGTATATACCTGCATTTGTGTCCACTGGGGTTAAAAACTTCTGTTTTATCTTCTCAGCCAGTTTAAATCGGTTCAACCCTGGGGCCTGAAGTGCTTCAATGATGGCTGTCCATGTTGGAAGTGGCTGGGTGCTGCTTAAAAATTCTAGAACTATGTGCCGGAGACGATCAGGTGCTCTTTGGTGTTCTGCATGGATTTTATCTACAACCTCTTTAGGTAGTTCCAGTGCTATTCCAAGTTGGTGCGAAAAGTTGGTCAGTGGGATGAGTTGGTCCAGTACCACAACTGCATTTTCCACGAGTAGGATTCCAACTCCTGATAATTATAAAACAACTGAAAAGAAGGCACATACGTATGTACCCTCACATACCTAGTTGTTGGATTATAGGGGAATCTTTTTTGACACAACACTTGGCATGGGCATGTAAAGACGACACCTCGCCTGTCCACTCACAACCTCTGTTTCGATGAGAGCAGAAGACCTGGAGTTCACGAACTTGACGCTGATAATGCTTGTCCAGTGTAGTATTCATTCCCTCCTTCTGGCAAAACGGGCACTGGTCGGTTTCCAGTCTTGTAAGAGCAGCCTCAGAGACAATTTGACCACAGCAAAGAGTTTGATGTGGCATCAGGAGCAAGTCCCCCGTTATTGTGCGGATGAAATGAGGAGCTGGTTCCCCGTCAACAAAATCATAATTCTCTTCCCTGCATAACAAAACAGTGGCAACCATTACCGATAATATGTAGTTTGCAACAGCCAAATGCATATTACTTTCCTGTAAATTTCGGATTCAACTGCTGTAGCTGTGGCCTTGTTCGCAGGCAAAGTAGGCCTACATACCTGGTTGTCACAATGTGGGATTTTTCTATGTATATACGTATGACTGGTATAGCACATACCGTTAATGTTTTTTTTTACATAATCCATGCGAAATATACAGTATGCATATACACTTCAAACGCTACATAGCTTGTGTATACTGGCAATAACTGCGTAATATATATGTACATAGGCAGCATGAAACACGAAATTCAAACTTACACAACTTGGGGTTGAGAATTAAACATGCCATCCAAGAATTCATCTGCATCTTCTACTGCCACTTGGTCTTGAAGCAACTTGACTCTGCAAAGAAAATTGAACATCTCTTGAACTCATATTGCACAAGAGAAAATTTAAATCGTTTATTAAGCCTAATTCCTGTTGCAAAGTGTTGCTGTGTATACAAATGAAAAGCACTGAAGTGCAAACACTTGGCTAACTGCACATGTGTGGTACCGCTAATTGATGGATGGGCCTATCGGTATGCGCTTACTCGTGGTCTCTTGCTAGAAGCTCGCGGAGAGTCTGATACGGGCTAGCTACAATAGTAGATAGCATGCGGGAGTCGATACACACCCTTCGTTGTGGCTTCTTGTGCCTCCGACGTACACAGAGCAAGAGGATCAAGGTCGAGGTAAGCCAGTGTTAATTAGCATATTGGCTTGTTCACTTGCTTTTCATGCCAGAACGCAGTACTTCTACGAAAATCGATATTTATAAAATCAAGCCAGTGTAGAAATGAACCTGTTGGAATTGCTATTTTGTTGTCTCGTTGCGCGTGGTGACAGAAAACGTGGTAGCAGAAAGACAGACGGATGGACGGATGGAATGATAAACCAAGTACTATAACCCTTGCTGCGCATGGACACCGAGGGTTAATAATCTGCAGGGCTGCTGTTAGGGAGCAGGAAGATGTTGCAGTTATTAGTACTAGAGTTTGATGAAATAACTTGTGGACAAATCGGAAAAACACTTATTAGGGAGCGACAGCAGGTTCAATTCCTTAGCTACTCAGAATGAATTTGTCCTAGGACAATTTTTAATTTCACAAGCATCTTTAGTGAAATCAGAATTCCATTAGTGACAAGGCTGCATATATGACAGTGTATTTGGCGGTTTTTGCTCTGATCTACAGCACTTCAAAGTATACCAAGTTCTTTTGTGCATGCGTGGGCATGTGCCATGAACGGGCACACCTCCGCTCAACACGTGAACACCTCCGGCACTCAATTTTTAGGAAGGTACCGAGTTTTGTCCAATCAATGCAATCAACGCATTATCGACGATATGTTTGCAAATGACTTCGTCCTAGGTTAATAGTTGATGTGGTGTATGATATATGGAAGTGCAGATGTCAAAATGCAGGATACAACAGAGATTCGCCGTCACTGATAGGATACTTGGCTGTATGACAGCATAGTAAAAAGCTGAACTAATCTATGGTGGAAAGAAAGTCTGGGTAAGGTAAGAACCACTGTGACCTTGGGTGGGACTGTCATATACTTGCCTTGTCACTAACGGCATTCTGATTTCACATCAGATCCAAAGATCCTTGTGAAATCTTCAATTCCATCTTGTGAAAAGGCTGAGTATATGACAGTGTATTGTTCAAAGAATTGGATATACCTTTCTTTCCACCCAGTACTGCTTCAGAAAAATGTGAAGCTGGTAGTTTTAGTGCTCCAGTGTAAGGACTGGACAGATCCTCTCGTCCTCGAACTTTTCCACTGACATGGTTCTGGGGGACTCTGGCCGAGGAGTCTTAGTCAGGCCCGGTATCCTGAGCAGTACCCCCTCTGGGTGTCTAGTGCCACCAAGTCTGATGACCTTGTGGCATTGGCCAGTGCCAGCAAGGTGGTCACCTTCAACGACAACTGTTTCAGGCTTAGGGTCTGGTTGTTCCCCATGTTATCTTGGAGGAATCTCACCACCAACGTGACATCCCATGTCGTAGTGTACGTTGGCTTTGGTGGTCGCTGATTAAATGACCCTTGTAGTGCACACGAGCAGATGTTGGCCCACTGGCCTGCATTCTATTGGAGGAATCGTTGCTGAAGTAGGAATTCAGAGTGGAGTATTGCTTCTCCTCCTGGAAGTAGTGTGTGATAAACTCCACTATTGGAGTTATAGAAGTTGGAAAGGGACGAATTTTCCTTTTGTGACACTAGCTACACCATTGCCTCTAAGCGCTATTGTACGACTTCTCAGTGCCTGGTCTCCAGGAGGCCGCAATGAGGCCGATAGCCGCTTCTGAAAATTCTCTCTCACCGATGCTTGTCCTGAGACTTTCCAGGCGGCTAGATGCAAGCGGTCCTCCTCTATGATGATGTGGTGCTCTCCTGCTGGTCCCGCTAACTGGTCCAGAATATGGGGAAGGAGGATTGGAGCATCTCCCACGCTCTCCAGATCTTCTGGAGTATTTTGCCGAGAAGGATGAATGGTTGGAACGCATAGGGGTGAAGATTCGTCCATGTCTGACTCAGTGCATTGACTGCCACGCCAGTGGGTCCAGGTGATAGCTGAAGAACCTCGTCAGTCGTACCGCAAAGAGGTCCACATCGAACCTGCCCCATCTGGTGTTGAGTTCCCTGAAGATCTTCCAGGTGTAGCATCCAGTCGCTGGAGTCTGCACCCTTCCTGAATTCCTGTCTGTCCCCTCGTTCTCTCTCCCTGGGATATTCTCTGCCTGGATCGTGAGCTTCCTGTTCAGGCACCACTCCCACACTTGAATAGCTAGGTTGGAGAGAGTCTGTGAGTGTGTCCCCCCCGCTTGTTCACGTAGGCTATAGCCGTGGTGTTGTAACAGGATATGGGCATTCCTCTTCTGTGAGGCGAACACATGAAGGGCCAGGAAGGCTGCCTTCAGTTCTAGGTAATTTATGTGGAACAGTCTCTCCTCCACCGACCACATGCCGCCTGTTCAAGTCTCCTTGCATGTGGCCCCCCCCCCAGCCCTCGTTGTGAAGCATCTGACGTCAGGACCATGTCTGGTGATGGTGGCATGATGCCTCGTTCGTTCCACCGAGGAAGGTTCTTGATCCACCACCTCAGGTCCTTCTTTGCCTCTGTCAGCAAGTGGCAGGATTTATCGTAGCTCGAGTTCTTCCTGAGTGCCAGTTTCCTTGTGCATGTAGGGCTCTGTAGTGGAGAGGTGCTGGTGTGATCGGTGGCAATGTGGAGGTTGGTAATCTGACCAGCTGTGCTAAGTCTTCTTGGAGATGAGGCTTGAGCGTGTGTCGACATGCCTTCATTGAGGGAGGAGTAGGAGCATCCTCTCTGAGTCCCCTATGTAGCCGAGAAACTCGATCTGCCGGGACGGCTCGAATATCGATTTCGACGAGAGTGTATCAGTCAGTTCTGTCAGGTTCTTCTCGAGGGTTGTCTTCTCCTGAGCCATGACGAGTATGTAGTCGAAGTAGACCAATAGACGCACCCCTTTTCTCTGCAGTGTTGCTGCTACCGGTCTTAGTAACTTGGTGAATACTCTCGGGGCTGAGGCCAGCCCAAAGGGTATGGTTCGAAACTCGTAGCCCTGGCGCCTCCATCTGAATCTCAAGAACCTCCAATGTTTGCTTGTCACTGAGACTGTCAGGTATGCGTCCTTCAAGTCGAGGCGACCCATGAAGTCCCTTCTCCGGACGATGTCTTTGGGTGATGTGATGCTTTCCATTTTGAAGTGGGGGTTGTACACAAACTGGTTCAAGGCCATGAGATTTATCACGGGGTGCCAGCCTCCGTCTTTCTTGGGAACAACAAAGATCGGGCTGAAGAACCGTCTGACGCTGTAGTCTGTGCTATTGCGACTTTCTTGACCAGGTTCTCCACTTCTAAAGAGAGCGCCTGTTCCAGTTCCTGGTTCAGCGCCACCTCCGCTGGGGGAGGTCTGTCCGGAGGGATGGATTGAAACTCTGTTCTTTCCACTTTGGACACGGCCTTGTTGAAGGTGTCAATGGTGTCGGCCCTGGTGATCATCTTCTGAATGTCTGAACCGAAGAGCTCAGCACCTTTGCCGCAGTCAGTATCCTTCGTCACCTAACGTATAGCTTCGCAACTGTAGGGCTTATGCTGCTGATAAACTGGATTCTACGAAGCCTGGAGATGTAACAGGAAGCGTTACCCAGTAGTTCCAGGGTGTCTCATCACCCGTACGACATCTTTGGTAGGCATCATCTCTCCACTTCTACACTTGAGGCCCTGGGTTTCCATGTGCGACCACAGATTGTCTAGAGGAGTGCCTGTGCTAGGACCGCCGATTGGGCTATCACCAGCTGTTCGTCCGAATGATCAGTTGTGGTCTTCCTTAGTGCACTCCTGAACACCATTTCCAGCTTGGGTGTCGTGGTTGCCGGTGTGTCAGGTCGAGGGTAGTCGCTGGCCAGTTGGCGCCTCTTGGTCCTGGGCATGCACCTGGAGAATGCCTTCTCCATGAAGCCCTTAACTCCAGGTGCAAGTTGTTTCACTGGGGCAGAGTCGTAATAGTCCAGTTCCTCGTCCTTGTCTTGGGAACCTTCCCAGTGTCCCCTCCTTCATCACCTGGGTTTGATATAGGAGGTGGGCTAGTGTAACCCTTGATGGGGCCCTGGCTTGAAGAGGCATATCTAGGGCTGTCCTAAGGGGTGCCAGTACTGGGCTGTTACTCCACCAGCTGGTTATAGGCTGTTGCACCTAGGCAGTCATAATAGCTGTCATGGGAATGTGGCCGGCATAGACCACGCCCCTACAAGATCGCTGGGCTCAAGGCCAGCATTGATATCTTTTTATCAGCGTGGTTATGGACACTGTTGGCCTCTAAAAACCAGCTGCGGGGCAGACCAAGTGTGGGTCATAATATCAGGCTCACAGCAACCAGAGAAGGTTGTTGGGCTTATGTGCGCCCTTATCTAATACCAACCTGTGGGTGCTCGAGATCGCGGTAGAGGTGTGTAGGAAAAGGAGCTCCCAATCTTGTCCTGACTACCCAACTTGTGGGAGGGGCCCGGTTGCATCTCCGGAATGGCGGGAAAATGAGTCACGTGTGGGGCTGAAAAAATGGCGCCGGCGGTACTATCGACTCCACTGCTTGAGTCTCCAAGGCTATGCAGGTCGTTGATTGAGATATCAGTCATTTGCGTAGTACCTCTGACAGTGACTCAACACTCCTCTCGCTGTTCGCGGTTTTGGGTCACCTCTCCACTGAGTAATAACGAATTTTGATTTCTTCCCAAAATAACGTGCGTATCCCGTCTGAGCAAAAATTTAGGCCGAGGGTGTTCACATGATGAGCGGAGGTGTGCTTGTGTATGGCATGTGCCCACGCATGCGCAAAAGAACTTAGTATACTTTGAAGTGCTGTAGACCTGAACAAAAAGGGCCAAATATACTGTCATATATGTAGCCTTGTCACGAGATGGAACACCCCATGCAAATGAATCTATCGCCAGACCGCGAAAAACACATTGTTTTTATCCCTTGTTGAAACACCAAGTGAATGCAGTTAACAGCTGTAGTTGGCCTGTTTCGACGATTCTACTTTGGCTGAGCCATTGAATACATTCACTCCATGTCTGAATGCCATCCTAACATTAGCTTGTACTGAAGAAAAACACTAATTCGTTGCTTGATGTCACAGTTTACCATGGTAATGGTGCAACTGTTGGCGATAAAGTGTAAACCCTCGGCGAACTGCGCATGCACGATACCGTTAATTTGATGGGCTGGGCTAATAATACTCATGGTCTCCCGCTTGTAGCTCGCGAACAGTCTGACACGCAGTAGATACTATGCGGGAGTCGATACAGAAAATACCCTACATACTTTTCGACCTATACCCGACGCTGGTATTGTTTGTGGAGCGATTCATGGCTCGTGAAGTGAGATGTTGGGTAACGGACAGACAGACAGACAGACACACATGACAACTACAGTAACCCTCGCTGAGCATGCGCGCTAAGGGTTAATAAAGCTTACTGGTACGTAGGTATTCTACGTTTATTGCACACTTGTGTGTCTGGGCGATAAAAACCAGCAAAATACCCCTTAGGCATGCTATAACCTACATCTCTTTTGGAAAGGAATCATATCTTGTTGATACACATGTCTGCTCGTGAGCATCTTCTTTCTGGATTCCGGCCATCTATATACGTAATAATAATGCGTAAAAGCAAGGGAACAAGGTGTGCTAAAACCTTCGGCATTTGATTAACAAATGCAGAAATGGTTCATTTAACAGATGTCTATAGCGCTGCCGGTCATCCTGATGATGGATATTAATTTTGAACTTTCTATGTAGATACATTT